>JAVDPK010001646.1:111946-129712 GCA_034780415.1 Cichlasoma orientale
GAGGAACAGCTTCTTCCCTGAGGCTGTGAGACTGTTGAACTCTGGCAGGGCTGTGTAGCTGGACTACTCTTGTAACCATTTTTATTTTTATTTTTATTTTGCACAAGTCACCGCTGTGGCACCACCGGTCTCTACAATCACCACACATCCTAAACTGTTATGCCACATTTACTTTTATTTTTAGCACTGTATTAGTAGTTAGCAAATAATTGTGTATATGGGTATGTATGTGTCCTTGTGTGTGTGCATGTATATGCACATATATGGATATGTGTATGTGCATATCTAGTGTGGGTGGGTGTAAATATGTAGATATGGAGATGTGCATACATGTACGTGTTTGTGTGTATATGTATATATATATATGTGTGTGTGTGTATATATTTCTTATATTAGTGTTACTTATTTTATTTTATTATTTTTTTAATTCTAGAATGTCATAACTGTACATGGGCAACACTGGGACCGGAGAACAGAATTTAGTTCCACTGTATGCAAATGCAGTGTGAATGACAATGAAAAATCCTTGAATCCTTGAATCCTTGAAAAAGCTGGAATTCCAGAATTTTCGGGGTGTCTGGAGCATAACAGTATGATCTGGCAAAAAATCCAGCGGGCCAAAAGTGAGAGGAGTGACTTGCATGTGGTCGCCCTTGACCTGTGGTTGAGTTGCCCACAGGATCCTATAGTCTGCCTTTAACTTCTTCAGTCTATCATCACAAACCTGGTTAAGACCTACTTCCAGGATTTGCAGTTCTTGTTTTCCACACCTGATTTTACCACCATGTGGCAGAGCCTGGAAATCTGCATCATGGCTGGCCGCACCATATCTCCACTAGCCTTCACCATGGCGATGGAGGTGATTATTAGAGCTTCAAAATGGGTGGTGGGCGGAAATCTGGAGTCCAGATTAGGGCATTCATGGATGACATAACGACCTTGACCACAACAGTGCCATGCACCAGACGCCTGCTGGAGAAGCTTCAGGATAACATCTTTTGGGCAAAGATGAAGATCAAACTGTCCAAATCAAGAAGCATCTCCATCATCAAAGGTAAGCTGTTGGACCAAAGATTTTTCATCAGTAATGAACCAATACCCACCATATCTCAATTGTTGTGGCCGCTGACAGTTGTTGACATCCCCATCACTGCAGTCCAGAAGATGGAGAGAATGATCAGCGTGTATGTGAGGAAATAGCTAGGAGTCCCAAAATGATGGAGTAACATCGGCCTACATGGCATTTTAGATCTGCCCCTCTCAAGTCTTGTGGAAGAGTTTAAATGCTCAAAAACAAGCCTGGATTTGATTCTGTCAGAGTCCCGGGACACAAGCATAAGAGCTGTCACACCAGTGTTAACAGCTGGTCAGAGGTGGACCCTAAAAGAAGCTGTGCAACAAGCTAAATCAGCACTTGAGCATGCTGAAATTGTGGACCACGTTCAGCAGGGAAGAGGAGGTCTGGGCCTATGTTAAGACAGACCCCGATGGCACAAGGCAACACCATCAGATCAGCAAAAGTTGGTGGTTCTAGAGGTCCGGCACCAGGAAGAGGATGCAAGATGTGCAAAGGCCATCTCACAAGCTCGTTAGGGGCAGTGGATGAAGTGGGAAAGTGTGGAAAAAAGAACAATTAATTGGAAGGACCTGTAGGAAATGGAGGCAGGTAGAATTGGCTTCCTGCTTAGAGCTACATATGATATTCTTCCCTCTCCCACAAATCTCCACCAGTGGTTGGGCGAAGATCCTGCATGCCCACTGTGTTCAGCTCCAGCAACACTCAGGCGCATCCTCACTGGCTGCAAATTGAGCCTCTCCCAGGGAAGATACACTTGGAGGCACAACCAGGTGTTAAAACCCTTGGCCGCATTTATTCAGGTGAAAAGAAAAGCCACCAACGCCATTCCCCCTAGAACACCTACGGCAGCCCCCTCAGTGTCCTTCGTCTGTGAAGATGAACAAGGACAACAGAGAATTCCAACACAGAATTGGAGGACAGATGGAAGATGCACAGGACTGGCAAATGTTGGTGGACGTAGGCCAACAGCAGTTCTACCGCAAATAGTTGCCTCCACCTTAAGACCAGAACTGGTACTCTGGTCCGAAACCCTGCGCACCGTTTACTTTATAGAACTGACAGTACCATGGGAGGATGCCACGCATGAGGCCTACGAGAGGAAGATGCTGCGTTACACAGAGCTGAAGGTGGAGGCAGAACAGCGAGGATGGAGATCGACAGTGGAGGTTGGCTGTCGGGGCTTCATCGCAACACCCACCGTCAAGTTCCTTAAAAACCTGGGGATTCGTGGCCAAGCCCTGCACCATACCATACCATCAAGGAAATGTCAGGAACAGCAGAATGCTGCAGCCAGTGGTTGTGGATTAGGAACAAAGACCCCAGTTGGGCCCCAAGAAGTTGGGACACACACCCAGGTCTGATCAGCCTGTGGTGGGCCTGCCTCAGCAGAGAATGTATTGTGAGTAAAAGGCTGAAACATCTAATGACGCTGATGTACACAACTGAAGATGAGTCCCTGGCGTCTGCTCGTGGTGATCATCCGGGGTTAATCAGGTGCAGAGAACCTTTAAAGAAAGAGATTTTTACCGTCATGTCCTACACTCAACATAAAGTTCTGTTTTTGAATAAAAGATCTGTGCTACACATCAGTAATTTGCCATCCTGAGGATTTGTTGACGTGTCTTTGAACCTTTTAAAGCTTTTAAAGATTTATTCAGCATTAAAGGAAATACTTGTCAGTATTTCCGCTGCTACACAGAAAACAAACACTGCTGATGCTTAATTCCGCAAACTTCATTCTCCAAATTGTAAACAAATACAGTTTAAAACAGCACATATGTTGCTGCCGTGGCGTAACTCGGTCTAACGCAGTAACCTGAACTGTCCGTCAAAGTGAACAATTACATTAGGACCCCTCTTCCTTTAAGCTCCGCCCTCCAACTAGTCAAAAATCAGTTGACTCCTGCTCTCATACTCATTAAACCCACCCTGCCTCAGTCTGCTAATGCCACCAACACTCTCTGTAATTCAAAACTTGTGCTTCTTAATATCAGATCATTAGCAAATAAGACTTTTATTATGAATGACATCATTACTAGCTTACTGAAACCTGGCTTGATGACACTGGTAACACAGAGCTGATGGAAACATCACCCACTGACTGACTTTGAACATTGAACCCAACAAACAGGAGGGGTGGTGGGGTCGCTGCGGTATTAAAAAACATTTTTAATTCTAGATCTTTGTCATTTCACAATTATCCGAGTTTGGAATATTTAAGTTTAGAAATGAACTTTATATTTCCTGCTGTATTAGTGCTCACTATCATCCACCCGGAAGGAGACATGACTTCCTGGAAGACACTGCTGAACTCCTTTCCAAAATTACAGCAAAATTAGTTCATATATTTGTTTCAAGTGAATTCAATATTCAACAACTCCGACTCCAAAGAGTTCAGGACTCCATTATTATCCACCCTCAGTGCCATGTGCCAACACAGTGCAGAGCAGCTACCTAAACTCTGCTCCCACTGAGGTCGATTATCTCATCAATAGTTTTTCATCCTCACTGCATACGACTCTGGATACTGTGGCTCCTCTGAAAAGGAAAGTCTCAAATCAGAAGTGCCTGACTCCGTGGTATAATTCACAAACGTGCAGCTTAAAGCAGATAACTGTCTCACTAATTTAGAAGATCTTCATTTAGCCTGGAAAAAGAGTTTTTGCTCTATAAAAAAGCCCTCCGTAAAGCTAGGACATCTTACTATTCATCATTAATTGAAGACAATAAGAACAAGCCCAGGTTTGTTTTCAGCACTGTAGCCAGGCTGACAAAGAGTCAGAGCTCTGTAGAGCCGAGTATTCCTCTCACTTTAACTAGTACTGACTTCATGGATTTCTTCACAAATAAAATTATTCATAACCGTCTCACAGATGTATCTTTATGTTCAGCTAGTTTCAGTACTGCTTATATTTAATTACACTCTTTCTCTCCATTTGAGTTACCTTCAATAGTTACTTCCTCCAAACCAGACCCCATTCCTACAATTCAATTCAATTCAATTTTATTTATATAGCACCGAATCACAACAAACAGTCACCTCAAGGCGCTTTGTATTGTAAGATAAAGACTCTACAATAATCACAGAGAAAATCCAACAGTTAAAACCACCCCCTATGAGCAGCACTTGGTGACAGTGGGAAGGAAAAACTCGCTTTTAACAGGAAGAAACCTCCAGCAGAACCAGGCTCAGGGAAGGGCAGTCATCTGCTGGGACCGGTTGGGGCTGAGGGGAGAGAGACAGAGATTAATAATATCTAATGATTAAATGCAGATTGGGGTATAAACACAGAGAGTGAAGAAGAAACACTCAGTGCATCATAGGAACCCCCCAGCAGCCTAGACCTATAGCACCATAACTAAGGGATGGTTCAAAGTCACCTGATCCAGCCCTAACTATAAGCTTTATCAAGAAGGAAAGTTTTAAGCCTGATCTTAAAAATTGAGAGGGTACAAGACTGCTCAAAAAAAAAAAATTCCTTCCATTAATTGATGGCTCAACCTTAAATCTGATCAATCTATCTTTATTAACTGGTTATGTACCACAGGCTTTCAAGGTGGCAGCATTTAAACCGTTACTTAAAAAGCCATCAGTGGACCCAGCTGTCTTAGCTAATTATAGGCCAATCTGCAGCCTTCCTTTTATCTCAAAAATTCTTGAAAGACTGGTTGTAAAACCGCTAACTGATCACCTGCAGAGGAATGATTAATTTGAGGAGTATCAGCCTATTTCCTATTCATTAGGAAATTTGCTCTTCACTTTCAGAGAAGGATTAAAGCTGTCATGTCATATTAAATGCTGATGTATCTGTCAGTAATAGAAATATCTCACAGGCTGGTCCATGCTGATCTGTGTGTGTGTGGTGGTGGTGGTGGTGGTGGTGGTAGGGGGACTCACCTGTAATCAGCTGAAGAAGCACAGCATATTTTCCGATGGGTCTTGGGGGTGATTTTTGGCACATGAGATGAGCCTTTGTGTTTGTTTTGGTCAGCAGTGGTTTTAAAAAATGTGGTTAATCACAGACAATTCAGGATTTAACAAAGGGGAAGCATGGAAGGGTGAAAGATATGCAAAAAACAGAGAAATTAGGAAAGGGGCAAGTAGTTTTCACAGCACTGAATCTTAATCTGTATTTTATGTCTTCGTAAAAGTTTTATTTTGCTGTTTTTACTGCCTTGAAACATTGTAAACAAACATAGGGCGAAACAGTAAACACGGTCTGAAAGGCTGATAATGTCTCGAGAAAAAAAAAAGGACGTCAGTGGAAAGGTAATGCGGAGCCAACAGAAGTCTAATGAGAATATAAAGAGCTTTTTCTCACTTTCTCAAAAGACTGTGGGAGCTGTCAGGCAAAACCTGCAAGTTTGCCAGGTCAACGCTGACCTGGGGAGGTCAGCTCAGGCAGGAAATGTCACGGCTCAGCTGTGTGGCAGGCAGAGTAGGACCCGAATGCAGGACTCGGAGGACAGGGAGTAAACTTAAATACAGCTTTATTGGCTGAAGCTCACAGGGAAAGATATACAAAATGCAAATGGGGCTGGAGCCGGAAATCTGAAACAGAAAACAGACCACAAGGAACACAGTAGAGCACAGGAGTCCAGAGAACAGGGAAAACAGTCCAGGAGGTTGACCTGGCCAAGAGGCTTAGCACAGGAGACATAGTAGTTCTGGAGGCTGCCCAGGCCATGGGACAAAGCTTTGGGGCTGAGGCTGGCACTGAGGACTGAGCCTCAATGCCTGGCCAGGGGGCGGCCAAGTGGCCAGCAGCAGAGGCAAAATAGTTCAGGAGTTGCCAGCTGTGATCCTCTGGAAGCCCATGAAGGAGATGAACTCACCTGGTGGACGGTGATGGGGAAGTCACACAGGAGGACCGGGTAGACGGAGGTGATGGAGACTCTCTGGACATGCGGGTTCATGCTCAGGTTCAGGCTGCTTGGGGGCCCATGATTGAGCCCACTGGCTCTGGACTCCCAGGCTCAGGTGCAGGCAGACAAGAATCCACAGGCTCAGGTTCAGGCTGGAGCTCAGGTTCAGGCTGCCTTGCAGGTTCTGGGTCTGCTGGCACTGGAGTCTCTGAAGGCACAGGGGACTCAAGGGATGTGGGAAGCTCAGGCTGCACAGCAGACTCTCAGGATACACAGGCTGCACAGGCTGGGGCTGTGCAGGACTCACATTTGGAAGTTCTTACTCAGGATATTTAGGACCAACGGGATAATGGGACTGCTCAGCAGGGCAAGCAGCCATCTCCTCTGATGACTGGGGCTACTGCAGCTTCAGCTCAGGTTGCACAGGATGCTCAGATTGCACAGGATACTCAGCCAACTGGGGTTGATGTAGAGGCTTAGCCGCCCTCACCCTGGGAACAGAAACAGGTGCAGGGTCAGGCCGGGCCCTGGCCCTGGCCACCCTCATACTGGGAACAGGAACGTCCAGAGGGTTAGGCTTAGTCTCATTTGATGCCCCAAGTGCAGAAACATTAAGAGCTCACTGTCGCTGGGGGAGCAACACAGTTGTTAGAACTCTAGGCATGGAACATCACCTTGAGCTGGCTGAGCGATTTCAGATTTACTGGATTTCAAAGCACCAAACATTCTTTTATTATTGGCCCATTCAGCAACAAAACCTCGCATGTTATAATTTTTTGGCGCTGAAACAAACAAACAAAACAACGCCAGCTTGGACACAAAGGTTTGTTATTTACAGTCTCAGACACACTCTCTGTTATCAGAAACACGACGCGAACTCTTGCTGCTGGCTGAATGTTTCTGATCCAGCCAACAACAAGAGTTACGATCAGTAATTCATGCCGTGCTCTTTTCCTATAGATTGTCCTCATGTGTGATGGTGGGAAAACGCACCACATCAACCAATTAACAAATTATGTGGCAATGTGAGACATTTGGTTGCTGAGCAACAGGTGAAAGTTGTGAGAGTGACAGTGACGAGATAGTAGCGATACTGATAGCGAGTTGTGAAATTTGAGAGGTTTTACTGTGTTTGGAGTGTGTTTCGTGTGTAGTGTGTGGCCACCAAAGGCAGACTCAGATCGCTGTCTCCAGGTGTACGACAGGCGGAGGGGCACACCTGGAAGTGTCAGGCCTGTGATGGGCCCCTCTCTCTCTCCAGTGGACAGGAACTGTTTTTTGGAGCAGCACAAATAATTTGTGTGGCATCTTATTGTGACACCTGATTGTTGTGTAAGTAGCTGTGCAAAAACCACCTGAGGTTACTGCCTGCATTTTATGTGTGTTAATAGAGTGAATAAATAACTGTACAGTCACACGTGTGAGGTCGTGCTGAAAAAAAAAAAATCATACCAAACAAGACTATGCAGACAGTTTTCATAATATAAAGGTGAAATCAAAAGCAGCCAATTATACTCCAGATCCCAGAGGATTAATATATAGTGTGTATATTAAACTCTTTTGAAACACAAACAGTGGCACAAACACACCTGCCGGCTGCAGCTGTTAAGCGGTCCGGCCTTAATTGGATGTTTCTGATCTCCTTTTGGCTGACTCAAAACTTTTTGTCCTACATCGGCCATCCCAGCCGGGATTATGCACCTGACTCGGAGGGAAAACAGACTGCAGTCAGCGATCTGCTGACATCTAGTGATGAGATTTTACACTCTGTACCTTTAAGTGACCTCAAAACTCTCATAAGTCCCAAACACTGAAAGGTGGAAAAATTTAATAGTGGGTTAAATTCAGTATTATAAATCTTAAAAACAGGTCAAGAAAAAATGGCCCAAATCGGAGCAGGTTGAGGAGCGAGAGCATTTTTGTTGGGTCAGAGGAGAAAACAGGTCTTGCTGTACGAAGCATTTCAGGTAGAAAGGCACCTATGTTTGAACAAGACATGATTTCTGCTGGATTTATGGCCAACTGCTCATCCTGCTTGTAAGTCTCTGCACGTCCCTGATGGTGCCTCAGAAAACCCACGCAAACGGACACACAGAAATAGCGGAGGGGGAGGGGGATGCTGAGCCGCTCCAGTGAACCCAGTATGGATACTGACGTAGGAAACTGGGATAGGCGGAGCTTGCGGTTCGTATTGAGTCTCCGGGAATCACCGACACCGGCCGGTCTGTGGCTTTCATTCATCGGTGGAACTATCCAGCCCGCAAATTGGCCGTGACACCATCAGCCATCCTGACTCCTCCGAACACCGACACCAAGGACGCTACTGCTGGCCATCATCCGTGGTAAGACCCGCAGAGTTTCAGGCCGAAGGCTCGGCGGCAGATGCGAGCTCTGCGCTGTCCTGCATGTTGTCTGAAGGAAAATTACCAGCCTATACTACCATCCTATACGGGCTGCCGAGTGCGCGGTGCTCAGCAGGCCAGCTCGCTTTATTATGACGTCTTGCATGGATGGGATTTATTTTAATGGGCAGTGTTGCAGTATCACATTCTTGGTGGTATTATTTCAAAGCAAACAATCCCACTGTTATGCTCTGCGTCATTATTATTAATATTATTATAATAATTATTATTATTATAGTTCCTTGACGCATATCTACTCCTCGACGCATATCTCGTCCTTGAGACACCGTTCACCAAATCAAACGGCGGCGGTCAGACTGTTATTATTATTTTCGGACGTACGTTTTATTGTTTTTGAATCTTTCTATAATTTGTCCGCAAAAATCTCTCCCCGTTCGAGTCAATGGCAGGGCTGGAGTGGACTAATTAACCGATGTTTTAACGCACTGAAATTTTCAAAATAAAAGCCCACAGTTAATTTTAGAAAATTAATTGGATGTTCAGAAATATGCCTGATTTAAAAAAATAAAATCCCCGAGTGAGTTGATTAGTATCAACCTCCGATCTCTGCTCAGCTTTTTTTAGCCAAACAATTAAACTTTTTCACAGCCAGCACCAGAGAAAGTCTGACAGCAGCGGCAATCCCACCGGTTTTTTTCCTCACCAGAAAATGCATATTCTACTTCAAATATGTTTGTAGGGCTCTTAAAGATGACAAGAGAGAGACTTTGTTATTTAGGCTTCTTTGGGGTTTTTCGCTTATAATTTATAATATGCGTTTTATAACATGGCAGGTCAGTACGATCATGTCTAGTCTAATTCCATCAATCCTTATAGACATATATATAATAGGCACAATGAGAATATGCTCAAGCTGAATCAACTCCAAATGCAAAAGGGGTTAAAGGTTAAAGCCTTTAAGTGTCTTAAAGTATTAATGTGAGAAATGTGTGTATGAAATTAGTCAAATAATTCGTGGCAACATAGTTGCGCTGTGTATTTTATTTTGTCTGTCCGCTAATTATGGACTGCAGTAGTTGGATCAGGCTTTGCTGCGTGTGAAGGACGCGAGCTGTGACTCTCACCGGCAGCGTGTAAAACTGTCTTTCGCTCACTGCGTGCAGAGATGCACCGCGGTCAGCGCTGCTGCACTCTTCCATGTGACCCTCACACTTAAAGCAGGTCCCACCTTAATTGAATTCAGCATCAAATTTACTCTGGTAGTTGGGAAAGTAATTAAATTAGGGCTTTAGCTATTGTCATTATTATTATTGTTCACGTTCTTGCTGGTTAATAGGATTTGTGACAGCTTAGATGTTTTTAATGTTTCTTTAACGTAGCACACTGTTAGGCTGATCAAAATCAATAATTTTGTGCTGAGTCATTAAACTTATTAATTAACCAGAATAGGAATTGTTTGCCAGAATTACACTTGTATTTAAGGTCATTAATCATTCGGTATATTTACCTTTGATAGTCCCTTTCAGGTAAATGACTTGAATAATTTTAGTCTGTAGTTTGATTTGAACCTCTAGGTTATATATGATGATGTTTTCTGTTTCTGCTAATATGAGCATAGTTACAGAAACTGCTATTTATTAAGGATGAGTGTTGATGAGATTTGCAGCTGTTTGAGATATTGCAAGGTCTTCGAGGTCCTCGTTTTAAATCCAGCTATCCAGAGACTTGTCCAGAGGCTTAATGCTCGGTCAGATCTGCTGGGACTTGGTCCAGAACTTGCCACAGGAAGATCGCTACATTTTCTACTCCATCATTCCTTTCTTTTCCAAGCGGCACACTGGGTAGAAAATAAGGTCATATTCATGTACTGTAGCTCCATTCTACACCACCCTTTCCATTATATAGTACTGAACGTCATCCCAGATAAAACTACAAAAAAAAAAAAAGAGAGATGACCCAGTGAGGCTGTAACACTCATTACACTAAACTGAATTAAAGAATGGCCTTTTCTATTCATAGATCTGTGTCAATAGCAGGAGCAGATACCAGGGATGGGCTGTGTGAACAGAATCAAGCATATTTTCCTATACACACTTGCAAGATATTGAGAACTCAGCTTGTCATCACCAATTATCCAAGGTGTGCACTGTCACCCTCAGCTGTGCTAAACTGGGACAACAAAAGCTTGTGTCTGTTGAAAATGAACATGAAGTCTGCAGCTGTGTGGTAGGCTTTGTTATTCACGACTCTCTCCTTTTTTTAAAAAAAAAATCAGTTGCCAGCAGACACAAGGGCTCGAATTATATAAGATCCTGTATAAACGTGATTTTAAATCTCCCAGCCGGGGATTTGTGTTCTGTGGGAGCTGCAGTATTTACCTGCAGATGGGGGATGGGGGGGGGGGGTTAAGGGTGTCGAAAGAGGCCCTTTTTTTGAGAACGGATATTACCACGAAATAATCCAACAGTGTTCCAGCCGTTGCTGACCTTCTTGTCCGCGTTGCTGTTAAATCCTTAAGAGTGTTCAATTCTGCGTTTTATAATGACGTCTATGTGCGCAGGAGGCTTGTGTGTGTATCTGAATGGTCACATGATATGCATTTAGCCTGAAGAGCAAACACAGATAGTATTTAAGCCGTATACCTCACAAACCTTCATTTGATAGTTATTTCGAAGGACTTGGCAGTTTTTGCTCCCATGTGGCTAACTTTGCATGGCATTGTGTGGCAGCGCTGATGACACACATGATTTTATTGCCACTAATTGCACACGTTAAAAGCGATATTATGGTCACAGTTCAGGGTGAAATTCATCCCACAAACAGGGGTTACAACAGCTGCAGCGGCAACGTGACATAAAATATTAACTATTGGTAAGAATGGGAAATCGATGCATGCGAATGCATCAATAAGCTAAACTGTGCTTTGCACTGAATGGTTACATTAGCCTGCTGTGCTGCTGTTTGCATGTCATTTACCTGCAGTTACACGGAGAGTTTGCATATAAGTTTTCACAGTTTGCTCACATTTAAAGATTAAGCGTTTTAACGTTTGCTGTGAAGGCACTGAGATCAACAGTGCAGCCGAATTCTGACAGGATTTAGTTCAGTTTGTTGCATCATGTGCTAGACGCACAGAGATTTTGATACCACGGTGCCGCAAGATCGGGATCACCAGGGTGATTGCAATTCTTCCTCTGATGAAGACGAAGAGGTCAGTCCATCCAACAAACTTTCCATTGTGGCCAACATTGCAAGCAGGCAGTCAACGTTTTAGCAGCAACTTTTTTTTTTTTTTTTGTCAAATGAGAAGACACGATCTAGATGTCTGTCTAGTCTGGCTTACCCTATACCCCAGATGTCATTAGATACATGAGACTCATGCAACATTAACAGATGTGAGGCTTATCTCATTACCTCTCCCATCACTCTTTGCAAGTGCTCTTAATTGAGTAATAGCCCTCTGAAATGGAGTCAAAGGACCACGGGTGCGATCTTTAACTATGAACTGATGCAATGCAAGTTGCATTACTGGACACAAACTACTGTAGGTAATAGTTATTCACTCAGGCCAATACGTCTGTGTTGTCTTATATTCATATAATGCAGACATTCATCATGAAGACTCAGTAACACACTGGATTACACGGCATAAGATATTCTAGAATTATTTTGCACTATTACATATTATGAAGCATATTAACACTGGTTTGAACTGGCATGCTGGAATGAGGAGTTTGCAGGTTCTCCCTGTATCACTGTGGACTTTCTCCGGGTACTTTGGGTTCCTCCGACAGTCCAGAGACATGCATGTTTAATTGGTGGATCTAAATTGGCTGCAGGTGTGATGTGAGCGTGACTGGTTAGACCTGTCCAGGGTGTACCCTGCCTCTCGCCCTGTAACAGCTGGGATAGGCTCCAGCCCAGCTTTTACCCTGAAGTGGAGTGGAAGGAAATGGATGGGTGGATGTTGGAATGGTCTGTTTGGTGGCCCGTCTGGTCTCTACATAGCTGCTACCCTTCAGCCCAAATGGGACACTCTACGGTACATATGTGTGCTCAAAATGAGAGACGGCTGCATGAGGCATTTGTAACTGCACAAGGACGTAAAACAAAACGTACTTTTAGCAAAATACAGATCACTGGTTATAATAATCCAGGTTAGTAGAGAATTACATTGTTAAAATTGTGTGACGTCAGTTTTGATATGTTGGGAGGTATGTGTTCATGCAGAATTTCTACTGATTTAAGCGTAATGTTACTGATTTGCTTAGAGGAAGCAAACAAGCTAAAAACAGCATCTGACATCTGAAGAAAACATTTTCTTTATATTCACACGCAGCAGAAACAGAGCAGCGTTGGCCCTATATCATGTTTATGTCATTAATTAAACCTGGAATAAAATAATATTATAAGTGGATTGAGCATACTGACGCAAAATCTGCTTCTCGCCTGGATACAGGGCTACGTTTTAGTTGCAAGGAACCAAGTGGACCCATGAAGGCCTCTATTGCCGTGTTTCCATTAGTACCGACTCAGCGTGGGTCAACTCGACTCACCACAGTCTCGTTTTGTTGCCATTACAATTGAGTACCACCTCGATGTGGGTGGAGTCCATATAGCAGCGCGGGCAGTAGTCTCTTGACGTAATTTGTATGCAACTCAAACACAACACAACACTGGATGAGATAGAGCCAAGCTAACATAGCCAAAGCCAGTTTACTATTGTCATCATGCATAAGTTCCCCATACAGAGTGTTTTAATGGATGAAGGTTATCATTGTTAAGTATTAAAATATGTATGCTGTGTGTGCATTTCAGATGGCTCTCTTGATGCAAAACTACCGCTGCAAACCATCAGTTTGCGTGCCTCCATTTTCGTGCTGTCGGGTTTTAAAAATGGCATGGCTGATTCTGGTGAAGGAGTCGCTCTCATGACTCAACTAGTGACGACACTCCCTGGCCAATCAGTGGCATGCTTTTCTTCTGCGTCACATTTTCGGATCGCTTGGGATAGCTTGGAACCCCGGCTGAGTGGGTACTAAAAAAGTACCAGGTACTAACGGAAATGCCTATAAACCGCGCCAAGTTGAGTCGAGCTGAGTAGGTAGTAATGGAAATGCGGCATAATATGGGCATCTAATTAAAGCTCTGGGATCTAGGGTATAATTGGCTGTTATTGATTACTTATCTGTATCGTTTTTTTCAACACAACCTCACATGTGTGACTGTACAGTTAATTCTTTCTTCATTCTGACATACTGTATTAACACTGCCCACTGTGAGTGTAGGTAAAGTTTTGACTACAGCTGTACAATGTTTCCAATTTGAAGAAGACTTTTTTATTATTTTATTAATAAGTGATGATGATAAAATGGGATTAACAATCTATAAAGAACACAAAAATGCAACAGTGCTGCAAATAAGACAAGAGCTTAATGCTGTAGAAAATTGTTAATGTGGCGATTTAATGCACAGAGCAGTAAAATAAGAATTTAGGTTAATTATTTTAACCCTGAGTGCGCTCTCAGAGTTGCTGTTTCTCTAAGGTGACAGCTGCACATTCGAGCTCTGAAACTTTAAATAGCATGCGTTCAAAAATGAAAACTTACTTAAAGCTCACTGTCCCACAGCCTAGTATATAAGACTGAAATTGCTTTAGTTTGTCAGCAGATCAAAGTGAAATGAATTTAATTCATTGAACAGCTGTTCTTCGCGTGTGTTCTAGTAGCTACAATTCCAGCAGCGTAAAAGAGACTTAGCAGCAACCAGCTGTAAAAATATTTATACATTTTCTGCATAACCAAATTAATACACGCACATTCCTGTGACAATGTGACACAGACTGTGCTTCATTCAGTGGAGTCTGTGCATATGAACCATATTCCCCCAGCAGAGGATCTGTATGGCACTTAAAACATGTTGCAAGTAAAAGAACCGTGAAAACGTGGGACTTCCAGACAATTTTAAAACGAAACTCGCAACGCAACCTGCTCCCGGCCCGGTTGTGTGTTCAGCACAAGTCACCGCAGTGATTTAGCGGGTAAAGTGAGAGCCACTTTTGTGACTTTAAGCTTGACATACAGTAACTTGCTAAGCTATTAATTTTGCTTCGTAGTACACCCCTCAGATTCTGTTAACCCAATGCAGTGCACTAAAATAGTCTAATAACATAATTAGCTCTGCTTTATCAGTGAGCCACCGTCATTCGATCCCCAGAAATACAACACTATCAGTTCTTGCATTCTTTGTGATCGAACAGGTGTGTTGATTTGTAATACATCCCTCGCTGCGTGGGGCACGTTCCGATGTTTTCCGTGCACGCACGCTGTTAATGAATGAAGTGAAATACTGCCGTGAAATGCTGCCATGTAGCTTTTACGGATGCTGGGGTGGGGGGAGGGGGTCTGATATGAGCTGATCTCTTTTGACAGCTTGGTATTTGGAATTGAAAGAGTGGAGGCATTATTGTATTAATCATGCAAGGGAGAGAAAAAATAGGGAAACACAACACGGACATCCACTTTTGTCAACACAACATTTACCTACGCAGTCTAGCCTCTCTGCCTCTAACACCGGCAGGCGATGTCGGCGCAGGAGGGGGATGGGCACAAACGTCTGCTCATATTCTACTACTCTGGCTGCAGTTGGTTAAGCGTGTCATCGTGTGAGATCCTAACAGGTTAGCCGTAAACTCAGTGTGCACAGCTTGCTGTGTCATAATGATAAGCTAATACTTTTAGCCCAGCCTGCTTTACCTACATCTCATTGCATAGCTCCTGCATAAATGCAGTAAACTGATTTATGCCTGCTTTGAGTGACTTTGAGACCTTTATAATATTAATTTGGGCAGCATTTGCCCCCCTCATGATTTTTTTTTGCATACTTGTCACGCTTACATGTTTCAGATGATCAAATCAATTTTAACATTAGAGAAACTTGAGTAAACATAAAATGCAGTTTTTAAATGATGATTTCATTTATTGAGCTCTCTAAACCTCCCTGGCCGTATATGAAAATGTAATCGCCCCTCAAACCTGATAACTGGTTGTGCCGCTCTTAGCGAGGACTGCAATCAAGTGTTTGCAATGAGTATTTCACATTGCACTGGAGGAATTTTGGCCCATTCTTCTTTGCAAAGTTGTTTTAATTCAGCCACACTGGAGGGTTTTTGAGCATGAATGGCCTGTTTAAGGTCATGCCAAAGCATCTCAATGGGATTTAAGTCTGGAATTTGATTAGGCCACTCCAAAACCTTCATTTTGTTCTTTTTGTTTTCTAGCCATTCAGAGGTGCACTTGCTGCTGGGTTTCGGGTCACTGTCCTGCTGTACAACCTAAGTGCCCCCGTGGTTTGGGGCACAAACTGATGGCCAGACATTTTCCTTCAGGATTTTCTGACAGAGAGCAGAACTCATGGTTCCATTAATTATGGAAGTCATCCAGGTCCTGAAGCAGCACTATTGAACCGGTGAATAACGGCTCCCACTCCCAGTTAGCTTTCCCCCTGATAAATTAAATCATCATCTAAAACCTGCATTTGTATTTACTCTGGTTATTTTTGTAAATGTTAATGGACTGGTTCTTATATAGCACTTTTCTAGCCTACTTGAGCACTCAAAGTGCTTTATACAGCATGCCTCATTCACCCATTTACACCAGCACTTTTTACAACATCTAAGTGCTTTCTATCTAACATTCACACTCCAATGAGCACATTGAAGAGCAACTTGGTGTTCTTTGGCATGCAGATTGGACAGCCAGGGATTGAACCGACCTTCCGATTTGTCGGTGACCTGCTCTGCCTCCTGAGCCGCTCCGAAGGATAGCTGGCTGAGGATGGTACGGACTGTCTAATATGTTTTAGATCAGATAAATGTATTTGAAGATTTGACTAATGAAGCTTTATAAATGTTGAATCTGCCAGGCCTTAGTGTGTGATCAGCCCAGCTTAATCTACTGTTTTCCCCAGAGTTTTCAGAGCCATTAAGCTTTTAAGAATCTCTGTGAGCAATGATTGTTTCTCGCATTGTGCATTGTGCATTGTGCACTGTGCAGGTCTTGCAGGGCTCTCACATGCATGAAACCCAAACCGAACCTTCAGCTTTCACAGGTCTTCACCTTTAAATGTAATGGGTTACATTCTGGGGATTTGGTTTTGTCCCCATAATGTAAATGATGTGACTGCACAGTCAGATACAGGTTCCCACAGCATACACACATGTAATCATATTTAAGCAGAAGTAGGACTCTGGATTTAGACTGAGCACACCAGGAATGGTTTTAAAAGGATTATTGAAAGGTAGATAAGAGTTAATGGAGAATGAATGTGGAACAAAAGGCTGGAAGAGAATGGTTTAATTTGTGAAACATGGAATGCGGGATGGATCTTGAGACTTCTTCTCCTTCCTGAATGGGGTAACAATGGCTGATAGTATCAGGGTATCAGCCTGATACCCTAAAGAGGCTTCAAAGGGTGACAGTCCTAAGGCAGAGGAAGTAAGAGTGTTGTCAGCATATTCTATCCAGGGGAGGCGTGTACTCCAAGATGCGGGATTTGAGGAAGCGATGCCAATCGGGAGTTAGAGGCATCTCTGCATTGTCTCTTTCTGTTTGATTGATGGTGAAAACCAGAGGATGGAGTGACTTTGGCACCTAAAGCTTCACAGAATGCCCTCCACACAATATCAGAGGGGACTAACACGTACTAGGAGAGGGGCGGTTTTAGGGGCTGAGGGGAGTTTTGGTAGGGCTATGCAGTTAGCTGAATTGATGATGACCTGTGGCAAACTCTAGTACAATATGGGGCCACGGATGGCTGGGAGCGTGACTGTGAAATAGTCTTACTGCTGTCACATAAAGAACAAGGTAGAACATGTTCTTGGGTACGGCTTATCCTGGAGCGGTAGGCAAACTTGGTGATGTGGACCCAATCAATAACCTGTGAGCAAACAGATGAAGCTAAGTGTAATCCGTTTGCGGGGTGAGGGGGATGGGGCTTTTGGAGGGGTTACCGGTAAGTGGGCAGGTTTCCAAATTGCAGAGAGGAACAATAGTCGAGAGTGGGCAAGCATGTGGTGACCTTCTCTTCGCAGATTTGGGATTCTAGATGTGGATTAAGAGGTAAGTGGCTGGTGGTGTGCTCCTGAAAGGTTTCTGAGGCTAAACTTGAGCAGGTAACTGCGAAGCAAACGCAAACACTAGCACATAACCAGGCGGGCCTGATTGTCACCAGGAGGATAAATACCACGAGGTTGATGAGGTTATTCAGAAGAGGTGTGAGAAGGATGATTTGGAGGAGCTCGTGCCCACAAATCCACCTGCAACTCAGAGACAGAAGAGAGGAAGGGGGAGGGTGGGACACACAAATCCCAAGCCTGCCTGGGCCATATCACACACACACACACACACACACACACACACACACACACACACACACACACACACACACACACACACACAC
>JAVDPK010001647.1:3176-17537 GCA_034780415.1 Cichlasoma orientale
AAATAAAAAAACTTTCAGAACTAAAGCTAATGGCTTGTGTCTGAACACACAACCCTTCTTGACTCCCTCCGATCCATCACTCAACCCGCCTGCCTGTCCTGTTCTTGCAGTGAGCAGGATAATAATATATCTGTATTTAAATACACACAAAGCCAATACAGGCAAGGGAACCACCACGCAGGAAGAAAAAAGAAAAAAAAAAACCCAACAGGGTTATACACAGAGCAGGGAGGGATGGAAAACAGTCAAATTAAAAAAAAGAAACCAATCAAAAAGGTACAATACACAGATGCTCCAGAGGTTATTAAGGTGAAGGAGAGAGCTCTGAATACTTGTGGGCAAGCCCAGACCAGACCAAGTCGAGCTGAGCAGGCTCTGGAAGCTGCAACACGACCCACAAACTGAAATCTGTGAAGTCCTGCCAGCTGAGATCTCAGGGTGATATTCACACTGAATGCTTTTCAAATTTAATTAGATATCCAGTTTTAATTTAATACTTCTAACCGCAGTATATATTTAAAACATCAAAAGCTGAATCAGTTTTTCAAGCGACTGGCCAACTGGATAGTAAGAGTAGCAAAGCAAGAAGATGTTGGAAGTGGTCAGACTTGATTGTGAAAAATTTTAAATTAAAAATCAGCTCACGTCAGTTCACATAAATATAATTTATAGATCGCTCTTAAGAGCCACTTTAGATTTCTCATTCGGTCTACTCTTTACTTGCATTATGTCGGTCTGGTCTGGACTTGACAAAGTTTAGGCTGTGATATCTTGGGTTTGCCATCCCTTGTCTACATGCCCATGCTGAAGGCGTGCAGCTCGTGGTGGAAGTGCTGGGTGGGTTCGGACAAAACCACGCTGGAATCCAGGCAAGGCTGCCAGACACGGCCGAGGCCCAGAGAAACCTCCTTGACCAGGTTGTGAACCGGGTCGCCCTCCACGTACACCGGCTGGTCCGGATCGAAGTCGATGCTCTCCTCGGAGATGGTCAGGACACGGAGATTGGAACCGCGTAGTCGGGAGATGGCCACCAAGTTATGGGACCACACAGTGTAACCTAAAGGGATTTAGGGACGTATAATTCAAATACCAAGGCTAATAATGAATATGCTATACAGATTTATACTCAACACAAACTTTACCCACTTTGTAATTACTGTAGGGTTTTTACCTTACAATATAAAGCGCCTTGAGGTGACTGTTGTGATTTGGTGCTATATAAATAAAATTGAAATCTATCTTTTATAGACACAGCATACAGCAGTGACAAGACAACTGCCACTGAATTCTGCCGTTTCCCTGAGCTATGCAGTCACTTTGCTGCTGGCTTCCTCCATGATACGTTAGCTCTCGTGCTAGCAGCCAGTGGACTGCCCCATACACAATCCGAATATTAGGCTGGTGTCACAACACCAAGTTCACAGCTTACTGCACCAAAATGTTCTGCAGATGGTCAGCTATTCTTCCACAGGCCTCTCTTATATTTAATTACCATCATCCACACAGAGATCACATGCACCACTGGTCACTTATACTACTGAAAAAACAACCTGAACTCACCATGTATCACCAGTACAGCCAGCTGAGTACATCTCCATGCCAAGAGGACCAAAGGGTCTTCGTTACGATTGACGCTGAGGTCAGGGAAGTCAGGGCTATCCCTCAGGAGAAGGAAGTGAGTCAGCGTTTTGTTGTACTGCTGGGAGATGAGCTCCAACGTGGCGTCGGTCACCAGCATGCTGTAACTGTCGAGGTGAAGCCGCTCGAGGGGAAGGCTCGGCTTTAGGACCCTGAGGAGCTCAGAGCTGTCGACCTCCAGTGCCATGATGTACACTCGCAGGTTGGCGCTCACACGAACCTGGGGAGGACCGGGTAAACTTACTGATATGCTACAATTTGCTAAATGCACAGTCACAATTCAGTTCCATAAATCTGGTATTCAGTTTTGTCAAACAGCTACACCGGGTACAGTAGACATTCAGCATCGAATAAAAGCCACAATACAGAATCATAGATCATTGCTGTACCAATGCCTTCCAGTCATCCTCTGTAGCAGTCCCTTCTAATGATTTAAACTCCAGAGTGGCTCCGTTGAGCAGCAGCGAGAGGCGATGAAGTGGAGTTTGCCGTGGAGATGCCAGCAAACCACAAAGCTCAGATGTAAAGTCAGTAAAATCCAGAGCCAGAGATCGAAGGTTAGATAGGCGATCCAACTCTGACGGGGAGATGAGAGGCCCTGAGGAAAAATTCAGAGGCAAACCTTCAGTTATTCAACATTATATTCATAATATTTACAAACTACATGGTGCAGCAGACATACCTAGCTGATGGTCCAGTAAACTTAGGTGCTGCAGGGTTTCAGCTGAAGGATTGGACAGGCAGGATAGAGAACAGGGAGTCACCAGACCCAGCATGAAGCTACAGGACAACCACCTCAGCTGCCTGCTGTTAGAGAGGACCTCCATGAACAACTGCTGGATTCTATGGACCGAGAGAAAGATGATCATTTAAACCAGAATGAATACAGCTGCCACCAAATCTGATAAAAATCATGACAATGGAGTGAAAAAAAAAAAACGTGATCAGGTCATACACTTTAAAAAAAAAAAGTGCTGACATTACGCTTTTAAATGCAAGCCTAAAACAGATCTGTTGTGGTAATGCGCAAACAATTTTGACATACACTCCACTCACATACTCACTCTATATACGGAAATTTTGTGCATTGCATGTGGTGTTTCATGGCCAATTCAAAGCTCAGCTTTGATCTACAACACAAACCACACAAGATACACTGAAATCACTAGAAATCTAATTTTTATATAACAGCACCCACTGAACTACTGCTTAGCTGCAAAACAAATCCACACCAGCTGCTATAAATGAGACACACTAGTGAGGCAAAAGGAGAAGCCATCAAAGCCGGCAGTGATGCGTATGTTATTCTGGAAAGCCAACGGTCCGTGCACTCCAAATAATCCCGACACAAACACCAACCAGCCAACTATTAAACTCGTCACCAGTCAGGTGAATATTATTGATCCTCCTTTTACAGTGGATTGTTCTGCTAGGAACCTGGGACCCTTTATTCATGTGGCTGTTATTATACAACAGTACAAACTTCAGCAGCACAATAATGTTCTGGAGCTGAAGGACCAAAACAAGCAAGGCACTGACCCATCCTTTAAACCCCACAGAACCCAAAGCAATAAAACAGACACCCCATAGAGGCGACCTACACTATGATGTAGATTACACAACCCTGTTTTAATATAGTCTCATTGTCCCTGCTGGGGCAGGGAGTGGATCAACATGCTATTCGTCCTCCACCATAATGCATAATGTGTGGCCCAAATACAAAAAACAAAACCAGCAACAGCATGATGAGAAATAATGTAAGCGATAAGAGCAGAAGGGCCTAATTCACATACAATGAATGATTTGGCCTGTTACTTAGTAACCAGAAGCGGACAGAACATATAAACAGTCATAACATTTCCGGGCTTACTTTGCCCACTTGTTCGATCTGTTTTTATGTGTGTTAAATTCAGAGGAGGTATAAGAGATGGATGTAGCCACCACATCACCTGAAGCTTCAACATTAGCGTTTTGGCCAGTGACAAGTTTTTGGAGTCACTGATTGGCTCAATTTCCTGTGCTGGGCCACCTCTCAGTATCCAGGTGGAAGAGTATCTAAAATCATCCTCTTCAGAGTCGTTATGCAGGGGGACACTATCCACTAAAGCCAAACTTGGCTGTGGCTGCAGTTTGTGGCACTTCTGCATTGGCTTAATTCATCTGCAGTCTGCACAGTTCAGAGGTGTGTGCTTGCGTTCACTCACACTGCAAAATGAAGTTATAACAAAAGTAGGTTACATTTAATATGAACCTAAAGTAATCAGTTTCATGAATAAATGGGAAAACAAGGTTGCTAAGCTCTTGGTGAAAACTCTGACCATCACCAAAAGATGCTTCTTCCCTGAAGTCTGAAACAAGTCTGAAACACTAGCTTTAACATAACTTCAGATTTGATTGGACTCAGAAATTTCTATCAGGGCCAATATCAGTTAATTAGCACGGTGGCAGAAGTTGGGTACTGGGTTATTTATATCACCACCTTTTGCAGCTCTGTCACTTACCAAGCCCTCCTCTTTCAGAGGCTCTACATCTTAGCAGTCTAGGCTGCATAACACCATATACAATTTGCTGGCAGGAAACCAGACACACACTGAGTGTGCTTGATGTGGCCTGCCCTGTGATGACAAACTGCCCATTCTTAATTTTGTAAATTAATTACCATTCAGATACACCAAACATCGCAGCACTTCCAGTCCGAGAAGAAGGTGCAATTTTGGAAATATTACTCATTCACACCCACATGCAGCTTTAATTATCAAGACCTCTAGATAGTTGATATTTTTTTAGACCATGCTCTGCAATGAGGCTGCATTCTTATAAAACCTGCCATATTTACAGTGCAAACTCTGTCCAAGGACAGAAACAACCACTAAACCCATTTCAGTCATTTCAGTGATAGGTGCTTTCATGTTTTGATGCATAGGCTTACTCATTGATCTTTTTGTCCCCCTGGTGGATTAGATGCAGGTGAGAGCCGTCCAGTAGTCCCTCTTGCTGGAGAATATAGGTGTCTCCATACAGGCTCAGCTTCTGTAGGTTTCTAAAGAGACACACATACACACACTGTTAGAAAATACATGCAGTCACTACAAAAACACCTGCATCAACAGCAGGTTGTACGGTGAGTCTTCCAAACCAAACAAATGACACAGGTTTCACCTGTTATACAAACTGCAGCCATTTTGTTGAATGTAATTTAGCCCTGCTTCTCCTGAACTGCTTTCTATCCTGCACAGAATTATGGCTGCCCTGCACTTTCCTCCAGTGCTGTTGAAAGCCTTTTATACCCTGGCACCCAAAATAGACTGGCAAAGATCAAGCAGCAGAGTATACGCCAAAAGTTGATGCTTTCAAACACTGATGCAGTCAGTGTAAGTGCAGAGGTCACAATGCAGCCAATTACCTTCTTTCAAACAGACCGTCCACACCTCTTTTGACAGAGATTTTTTGGAAGATCATTAATGTAAATGTGGTGAAAATCATGAAGGACAACTTCTTACAGCACCGATCACAAACAGACAAGGGAGGGACTGATTTACTGGCAAATAGGAAGACATTCACCAGTGTTGGTGGCAGACGTTTATCTGTTTTACATCAGTGTCGTGCTGGCTAAATGTTCAGAGCCAGCAGGATGAAGTTAATAGATTGATTTTTTTTATTATAAATAAACATAGCACAAAAAGTAAGGAAATTTGTGTTTGATTGATTATTTCTTTGTTGTAATAATGCTTCTTGGCTCTAAATTTTATATCATTGGAAAGCTGGATTATTTCCCCTTAAAATGGTGCCACATTTATAAGGAAAATACATTTGTGGTTTGCGCCCATGAAAAACTTGCCAGCTCTTCTCTGCCAATGCCAAACAGCTTATTCTGCTATTGACTCTTGTTTTGAGCTTCTGGTACCCCAGGTGCTGACAATCGGGCTTGTCATCATTGGAGGCAGTCTCAATGCAGAGAGATATCGAGATGAGATTCAGTGGCAATCCCATATCTCCACAGTCTGGGACAGAACTACCCTCCAAGATGACAACGCTCACCCCCACACAGTGGGGTTTATCAGAGACTACCTCCAAAATTTGGGAACAGAGAGGATGGGATGACCTGCCTGCAGTCCTGACCTCAACCCCACTGAACGCTTGTGGGATCAGTTTAGGCATGCTGTTCATGCCAGAGTGACCAACACAACCACACTGCAATAAATGCTGGCTGAAGAATGGGATGCCATCCCCACAGCAGTGTGTGATCAAGCTGGTGCCAGGCTGGTGTGGCTGTGTGTGGTTCTTCCACATTCTGAGACCTCCGTTTGTTAAATGAATAAATTGTTAAATTGCCGATATGTCTCGTTTCTTCAGACTTCAAACATCCAATCCAATAAATAATATCCAGAGTCACAAGCAAAGAAAAGTCAAATACACTGATCAAGCATAACATCATGACCACTGACCGGTGAAGTGGATAACGCTGATTATCTTATGGGTGGGATATATTAGGAAGCAAGTGAACATTTTGTCCTCAAAGTTGGTGTTAGAAGCAAGAAAAGCAAGCGTAAGGATTTGAGTGAGTTTGACAAGGGCCAAAATGTGATCCTAGACGACTATCTCAGTATCTATCAAAAGTGGTCCAAGGAAGGAAGCCTGAGGGTCACGGAGCCTTGTGGTCGGATCCAACAGACGAACTACTGGGGCTTAAATTGCTGAAAAAGTTCACGCTGGTTCTGATAGAAAGGTGTCAGAATACACAGGGCATCACAGTTTGTTGTGTATGAGGTTGCGTAGCCACAGACCAACCAGGGTGCCCATGCTGACCCACCACCAGCCAACAATGATGGCTGTGGCCTCTTTCAGCAGGATAATGCACCCCGCCACAAAGCAAAAATGGTTCAGTAACAGTTTGAGGAGCACAACAAGTTTGACGTGTTGACCTGGCCATCCAAGTGTGCGTTTGTGGGACGTGCTGGACAAACAAGTCCAATCCATGGAGGCCCCACCTCACATCTTACAAGACTTAAAGAATCTGTTGTTAACACCCATTGCATATTAAAGAGTTTATTTTAAATGTCAGCATTAGACCAGAATTTCACAATTAGTGGATCCATAAAATTCACATGTCCCAATTTCTTTGTTAACATTTTTTGTTGTAGACCAACATTTTTACATTTTTGAGTCAGCCAATTCAAAAAGCAGTAGGGAATATATCACCATATATATATGTCACCCATGTACCAGTGCAACCACACATGGCACAGGCCTACCTGCGCGGTGAAGCGCACATTATGCTTGATGTACCCACTTCCTGTGTATCAACTGAGAGTTGAGATTCACAGGCTCATGTGCAGCTACTTAGTGCCCTTAGAAAGGAACAACAACTTGTCTGTTCTCATTATTCTGAACATAGGTCAGTGCTAGTGCATTGAGCCAGCTCCACTAAGTGAAAGAAAACAGACTTTTCACCACCTGACAGAGAGTTCTGAAGTTAAATGTTGCAGTCCCAATCATTTCAACACTGATTGGAAATGATACAAGCTGTGCACAAAATAAACCATGTTTCTTAGGGACTTCTGAAGCCTCATCATCATGAGGAGATCACTGGAAGAAGTTCATCCACTTCTGTTCTGCTTTGCCCACCAATACCAACCAGCAAGAAAATCTGTACACCAGCATGGAAGTGGGACACAGTTTAAGTTTGTCTAAACAGAAACAACTCAAAAAGATTTCAAATGTTTCAATCCTTCTAGTAGATTTACAGCAACTCTCAGGGTTATGGATGTCAGGACCACAAAGCACTGTAGAGAATAAGGGAGAAGGTGTAACACAGGGGCTACAATGAAATCCTAAGTTAACAGAGCCAACCATTCCCAGCCCAGGAGAAATTTCTCACTTTTTTTGAGGTGTGTGTCTCTCTGATAGATGGTCACATCCTACAAGGGGACAAACAGCTAAATATATCACATACTGTATATTTGTGTGCGTGTTTGTGTCAGTGCTGATATCAGCAAGTCACAGCCAACAAAGCCTTCTAGCCTCCACCAGTGCGGCATTGTACCTGCTGCTATGGAGAGACCATAATGAGACATGTAAAATAGGGCAGGTGACAAAAGACGTGCAAGCACTACTATTTGATTTATGCATGTAAAGCTGTGCTAATAAACTAACAATGCTTTCAGGTACATAAGACTGGCTGCCACTGCAAAAAAACCTGACATGATTACGTAACTCCTAATGCCAGGGTTTGTTTATAGCTAACTGAGCTAGCCAGCTGCTAGCTTACTGCGACGCACCTACACCAGAGAAAATTCAAAACAGGAGAATATGTCAATCAATTTTTTGAAACTGATTAAAAAAAACCCAAACCGATATTTCCGGAGGGGATGTGTTAGCATTACCTATTGTTTCGGATGCTGGTGAACACACATAACACCTGGTCCAAGTAGGTGGCCACAGCGTTCCTCCATCGCTCCGTGTGCTGCGGGTCGCTATCAGGACCTGGGGGTTGGTCCATCCTGGCGGACGACGGGTCGCTGTTCAGGTGGCCATGGTTTCCTTCCACCGGTGGGAGCTCCAACTGCAACTCTCGCACAAAAGAGCCAAACTTTCGCATGAGGAACTCAAGCTTCGGGGTCTCGTCGGAGCTGGAACATCCGCCGCCACCTATTCGCAGTTTGAGCTCGGTCCACAGCGCGGGGTAGAACAGACACTCCCTCCACCGAGAGCACACGGCCGAGGCCCGGAGCTTGTCTCGGTCGGACAGAAAGGAGAATATGTGGACAATGAGCTCGCTGGGCAAAGCCATGGCTCCGACACCCCCGCACAGAGCCATGGCGAGCTTAAAAAAGAAAAACTGCTGTCAAAAAACGAACCAGATGTGAGCGAAATGGCACAACCGTTAATTTTGGAACGCAGCAGCTGCAGCTACGGACAGTGGCGACGCTTCTTCCTCTCGGTGAAAACAAACTGTTTCTAGCTTTGCCTTCAATACTACTGGAAAACACCACTCCGCTGCATTACACGGGGACCGAAACAATGCCCACAAACCTTACCAAAACAGCCGCCACTGTATTAATTTTTTTAAATTTCTTATTACTTTTATTTGTATTCCACCATATTGTGGCTTTAGTTATATTTTCACCAGATTTTCGGTAATTCGTGACTGCATCGCAGCCTTGTCAAATGAATGGTTTGGTCCGGAGGTGATGTTATTTTTGCCATATTGCCGTGCTCCATTAGAGGGCAGTGTTTCTCGGCTGAAAAAACCTCCAGCCGCCACATGATCTTTATTTTGGAGTAAGTTTCCAGCACGACACACCCCCTCAAGTTCACTCTGCAGACAGAGAGAACAGCGCAATATGAAAAAATTATACACTACGCAGTCTTGCAAAAATAAAATCTTGCATACTTTTGACCACTCAATTGCATCCAATCTGAAAAGTCTGGACGCAAAAGATTAATAAGTAATAACGTCGGGGATATAGTCATTTTTTATTTTTTATCACCAAGCAGTGATTTTTGTGTTGCTGTTTCTTTCATATCTTTCTCCAGGTGTTCAAGATTTTAACTACTACTACTGTAACTGACACGTTTATTAATGTATGCAGGAGCATAAAAATATGTTCTTCCAACCCTATAAGAGAATCAGTACTTTTATTTCACTAGGTCTAAAAAAAAGCGTCATTGCCGGTGACCCTGCTGGGTGAGTTTCAGACCCCCTGGTCATAATTTTTTATTGGCAAAACTGAGTAACCTTCGCAATTACTTATAAACAAAAAACAAGCAAAAAAAAAAAAAAAAAAAAAAAACCCTGTGTGCTGGGTCACCTCTGAAACAACTGTCACCAGAAATGAACACAATTTATTAAGCCTTAATGTATGAATGTCATGTCATGACAGTATACATGACCAAACAGTAATTATACTTCATTGCCTGTTATTTGTCAAAGGACTATTTAAACACTGAAATAGTGGTGCTTGTATAGCTACATATTATACTGTGTCATTGAGTAACCTGAAAAATAAGAAATGTATGAACTGTATCAAGGTCGCCAAATTCCAAAGTGTCAGGGATCGTCAGTAGATGCTGCTAAGCTATCAGTAGGAAAAGCTTATCCTTCCTGAGTAAATACACTTATGGCATGGTTGAAAAAAATCCTACGTGACCTTCTTCTTGAAGTATTGCATTCACAAGAGTTTCAGTAAACTTGACCTCTGACCTTGACCTTGAGGTCAAGGTCACCAATATTCAAATATTCATCTGAGATTTTTAATAGCTGCACTTATAATAACAATTTGAAAATCCTACACTGCCTCGTTCTCGGGTTCTCTTGTTCACAAAGTTGGTTACCCCCCGCCTGCCCAGCGGGGTGAGGACTCCATCAGCCTTTGTCAGGCAGAGGGGTAAAAACTGGCCTAATGAAGAATAAAAAATTACAAGGTCTCCACCCATCTTCACAGGCAACTACAATCCATCCATTTTCTTCTGCTTATCCAATTCAGGTTTGCTGTAGGGCTGGAGCCTATCCCAGCTGCCATAGGGCAGAAGGCAGGGTGTACCCTGGGCAGGTCACCAGTCTGTCAAAGGGCTAACACAGAGAGAGAGACAACCATTTGCACCTTTGGGCAATTTAGAATAATCAGTTAACCTAACCCCACTAACTGCATGTCTATGGAATGTGGGAATAATCCGGAGTACCTGGAGAAAACACAAATACAAAATGTAGTTTTTAAAAGATGATTTAATATATTAAGGGAAAAAAGCTATCCAAACCTACCTGGCCCTGTCTGAAAAAGCAATTGCTCCTTCTTGTTAAAGTCTGAATTAACTGTGATTAACCACATTCTTTGGAAAGCTTAATTCAGTTTCTCTAGCCACACCCAGGCCTGATTTCTAACAGACCTGTTGAATCAAGAAATCACTTAAATAGAACCTGACTGACAAAGTAAAGTTGGCTTAAAGATCTCAAAGACCAACACATTATGGCACGATCTAAGGAAACAGTTGAGAAACAAAGTCACTGACATCTATCAGTCTGGAAAGAGAACATCCGGACATCAGTTCATGACCTGAAGCTCAAGCATACTCGGGTTATGCAGTAGGACAATGATCTGAAACACACCAGCAAGTTCACTTCTGACTGGCTTGAAAAAACCAAAAACAAATGAAGGTTTTGGAGTGGCCTAGTCAAAGTCTGGCCTTGAATCCAGTTGAGATGCTTTGGCCTGATCCCAAACAGGCTGTTCATGCTGGAAACCCCTCCAACGAGGCTGAATTAGGACAATTCTGCAAAGAAGTTCCTCCACAGTGATGTGAAAGACTCATCAAAATTTGTTTGATGATCTGAAGCGTTTAAGTGTGACAAACATGCAAAAGCAAACAAAGAAAAAATGAGGAAAGGGCCGCTGTAGCTGTGCATCACACTGAAGCCACACCTATAAACCTGCTCTTCCACTCTGCATTAAAGAACTAATTGCTGCATAATCAGGAGCTGCAGTGTCTTCAGAGTCTTATACGAGGCTGTCCCCTGCTCAAGCAAATGATATGTTAATTTGTCATGTTCTTTGTAGGTAGGTAACCTTTGGAAACATAAACATCACCCTTTTGACATTGTCTTTTGTAAACACATGTTTTCCCCAAATATTATTCATCACCAAAACATTGCACCAAGCTGTTGCAGAAATCAAACCTGAGCTGCAGTGGATACGGTTTATTCTCTGCACTCATGCAGGTCACCTTCCTGTCTGCACGCTGTATGATTTACAGACTTTACAAATTGCAATGCGATTGCAATTTCTGCAGGTTCGATGAGCAGCATGGTCATTCAGTTCCTCTTATCAACAGGATATATAGCAGTACGATGACTCAGCACAGCACCACTGAGCTGAATCCTCCCTAATACTTTAATTCAGAATACTGGCGCTTCTTGTCCTTTCGTCTTAAGTCACAATCTCTGATTTCCTGATAGGGATTACTGGGAGAAGATGAAGTGTGAAGAGAAAAAGAAACAAAAGGGGTAATCTGTTTTTTCTTTCACTTCTGTTTAATCTTAAAAATCTTTCAGTTTAATACAGTAATTGGTATCACTGTAACCTGTAATGTGATTTTTTCAGAACCAGGAAGGCTTTTATCTTTAAGGGAATAGTAGTTACTTTGTGTCATCAGATGTATTCACGTATAAAAGATAAATAAATTTATACAAATAATCACTAAAACTGGCAGAGCCACCTTGTAATAAACAAACAAACCCAGATGCAAGAAACAATAAGTACAGGAAACCCCCGAAAATACATGGCTAAAACACTTCACTTTCACTCTGTACAATCTCCATACTCACACTGCTCTCCCAGAAGTTCTTGAAGAACAATGCTTCAGTATGTAAATGCAATATTGTAGAGTAAAAGGTAACTTTTTGTTATTCTTTCAGCAGCTATGACTGCATTCTCTACTAGAAAAACAATTTATAAATAGGTTCACCTCTGCTGAACAGCTCTGGGTTATTTCAAGCCTTCAAAAAGGTGATTAATTTGAGTAAATAAAAATCAGAATAAAAATAAAAGAAGCACCTCCAAATGTGGATTTGCACGGTCAGTGCTCAGGCCCTAATTACAATTACAAAGCCAAAAGATATTTTACACCAGTTAGAAACAAAAGTAAGGTTTTCACGACTTGACTACAATTAATAGAGTGCAAAAAGCCTCTAATGTGTGTCGCTAATCTTCATTTTAATGCTTGTAATTCACCATCAAATTGGGACAGTAATGATGTAGTGGTGTCAGCTCTCGGGAGCAGCAGCTCCACACAGTGGTGAGTTGTGGTAATGATTAGACAGTTCAGTGACTGAGAACTAATCACACACTGAAGATCCGTTGCTCATGGACTCCATGCTGTCCTCAGTCCATTCATGGACTCCTCTCGGCCTGCATGCAGTCCGCAACCAGGAGTGAGACCTTTGCGCTGCAGCAGGATCTCCTGCAGTGAAATCAGCAGGAGCTGCGCAGCAGCCTGGAGCTGATGCTCAAACGTCAGTGCAAAATCTTAGAGGAGACACATCTTTCCAAACCGTTGCAGACTGCTACCTGCTGCAGGAGGAGGGAGAGCAGCTTGACCTGACCACGGACATGCTGTCTGTCAGGCAGGCAGGAAGCTAAGTGGGAAAAACAGAAGAAAAGGGATGCTGCTCCTGCAGACGGCAGGAGTTCAGACAGGACTTTGATCTGCCTGAAGGCTTGAACACTGAAGATGTTACCTGCTACCTGGACCCAGGTGGGAAGTTTCATAGCCAGGCATCTAAAAGTGTGTGGAGGAGGCTGAGAGAGCTGAATATGAAAAGGAGCTTGAGCGGGAGTGTTTATCTTTCCAAACTGACTAAATCTAATGTATTTCAATTGAAGTTAGACTTTTTCTTATTATAATGAGAAGGCAAAACACCGTATTACAGCTTTAATGCTAAAAGTTTAAAGTATTGCAGCACAAACTACCTTAAAATATTCCCCTGATTATTTCTGCTGGAATAAAAGCTTTGATGGTGGCTTGTCAACAAGATGAAGCGCTGATGTTTTAGTCTCCACAGCGCACACTCAGTCTGGTGTTTGCACATCTTCTGGGTAATTACACATTGTCTTTACATGATTATCCAAGCGTAAGTGGAAGTGGAAAGGAAAACACACATCAAATTTAGTAACAGCCCACATCTATGCCACAAATTACATGTTGTTCAGCAAATGACACATTCATTTTTAACAAGAATGGCTATTTTTACCAGTTAAAGAAAAAATAAGAGGGGAAAAAAACATTAAAGTAAGTGGCCTGAGTGACACGTAAGGTGCCCCCTAATTATTAAAGCAACAATACACAGCTTTTGATATTAGAAACAGCACATTCAGCTCATACAAACTGCCCTTTTGCCCCACCAGTGTACGCTCAACAACCCATAACGACAAAGTAAAAGTATGATTGTACACACTTCTGTAAGTGGAAGCTTTGACTTGTTAATTTTGGGATTCAGAACCCATATTTTGTTCTTTCTGGAACCCCCTTCTACAGCGATTATAATGTTAAGCTTTCTTTGAATCGCGCGGTTTATCCCATTCTTCCTGATTAGTGAGAGCCGTCTGCTTTGGCAGATTTGATGGGAAGAATCTGTGAACTGCTGTTTCCCGGCCTATCCACAGATGCTTTATGGGATTTAAGTATAGGCCACTCAAGCAGGCTTGAAACCGCTGAAACCTTTTCAGCATTACCTCATCTGCATGCGTCAGATCATCGATGATGGGTCACTTCAGCCTCCTGTTGCTGCATTCTGGACCTGATTTTCTTCTCTGCAACTGGCTGTAATTATCTTCCCTTTAGTCCTCACTGCTGAGAAGCACCCACATAACATGACACTGTCCCCACTGCACTTTATTTATGGATGGTTTTATCAGGTAATGAGCCGTACCTGCTGTTTGCCAGACAAGTTGCTCGGATTTCTCACCAAAAGGCTTAATTTACACCAGAGAGTCTCTTTTTCTAGTGCTCTCAGAGTCCTTCGAATGCTGTTTGGTAAACTCAGAGTGGGCTGTCATGCCTATTACTGTGGCTGGCCTCCATCCACTTCACCATTAAGGCCTCATTGCAGAAGACTTCTAAGCTTTGTTAGAGTGGCTATTGGGTCAGCTATTCTCTCTCTGACACACACACACACACACACACACACACACACACACACACACACACACACACACACACACACACACA
>JAVDPK010001647.1:22257-36356 GCA_034780415.1 Cichlasoma orientale
GAGAGCGAAGTGCTCTATTGGGGTGATACGGTACTATGAGGTCTTTAAGATAAGATGGGGCCTGATTATTCAAGACCCTGTATGTGAGGAGAAGGATTTTAAATTCTATTCTGGATTTTACAGTGGTTCTGCTGATTTCTTTGAAGAGATGCAGCAGATATGGATGAAGTGAAAAAACTTTGGACTTCATAAAACTTGTACATTTTTTTTGATGTGCAAAAAAAGAGCACAGGAAGCTCTGTCATGAAGTCCTGAGCTGCCACAGGACAGGTCTGGTGCTTCAAAGAGTCGTAATCATTACTTCATTTTTAAAAAAAACCCACAAACAGTATAAGGAACGTATTTTGGATACTTTCAGCTATTTGATGGCCTTACATTGGACCTCGGAAAGAAATCCTTTTTCATTATTCTCTGCTGATAAATAGCAAAAATAATCCACAGATTAATGGATGGTGAAAATAATCATTATTTGAAGCCCGAGTGATTTTGTTCCCCTCCAGTGGAGAACTAGAATCTGAAATGCAGAGTCCTTTAAAATAGCTCTAAAGTGACAAATACTGCAAGAGTAAACTGATTCCATCTGTGTTCAGATTATCACCAGAGAGTGATTTGTGAAATTGCCTTAATCAGTCATTGCGGCATCATGTTGCTGTAGTGATCTGATTTGCAGCGCATGTGGGGATTTGCTTCCCAGCAGCAGAGCAATGCGTTAACTGGGCGTGTGTGTGTGTCTGTGGTGTGCTTAGAAAGTGGACTGTCCAAGTATGAAAAACGGAAGTAGATTCTTTACAAAACTTACCTGCCTGCAAAATGCCTCCAATTAAAAAGCAGACCTAGACTACTGTGCAAAAGTCTCGAGCCACCGCTCATTTCTTTATATTTTTGTAGGAAAATGGGGAACAGGTGCAGCTGGACTGCAGCACCAAACCACGACAGAGCCTGTGCTGCAGACTCTCGCTGTTGGCCCTCTCTCCTGATCTCCTCCCCAAACTACTGATGATGGTTTGAACCAAAAAGTTTTGCCTCTGATTTTCAGCCCAGTTCTTGTGTAATTTGGCATTCAGCAAACAGTAGTTGGATCAGCTGAAGGCCAGATGCATCTCTCAGGTCCTGTGTCAGGTCTTAGATTTTTTTTTTTAGGCCTGCCACTTCTTCTTTCATTCTCCACTTGTCCACTTTCCTCAAAATGTGTAAGGACACATGCTGAGATCTGCCAAGTTTTCAGCTAATAGCTCTTTGGGAATATTTCTTTAATAACTTATTGCTCATTGTGAACGTCCTCACTAATGCACCCTGAATTCAGGTTGTCTTTTTTTTGAACTAAGGCAACATTTCAACTCTTGAGTTCCCGGCCCGTCTTTATTCAGGGTGTCAAATTGCCAAAGCTCCTGTTGTATTAACATTATGCACTGTCCTCTGGCATCTGTGCAGAGATGCACTGGTAGATGAGATGGATCCCAAACCCATCACATATGGATGCTTGTATAGGACCCAGTGCTGTCACATTTAAACCCATATGAGTAACGTGTGTGCTTAATGTCATGAAGGCTGCAATGCATTTGTTTAATCTGCATTTTTCTTCTCTTAGCATGCTTCCTTCTTGATGGCAGTTGCATTGCAGTAGAATCTGTATCTTTTCTTGTTCTATGGGGTCTGCCAGAGTGAAAATGCAAGAAGAGAAGAAGAGAATGAGAGTGCAAAAGCAAGACACGGTGCTGGACTGTGGAAATATCCAGAAGTTGCAGAAATAGGCGCAGAAATAAATGCCCGAATCTTAGAAGCTGTAGAAAAGTGTTAGGCCAGAATTAGATGTGAGGTCTCTATACTCATTAGCATCAGCGATGTGAAATAACAAAAACTGTTCAGCATTAGTGAATTGAAAGGAAAAAAAACTTTTTTTTGGTCTAACTTCAGCTATGGCAGGAGGGATGCTTTGTATGCGGAGATCGACAGAGGGATGCGTAGGCTGTGTCAGATTTAAAATCTCAAACTTTATTTCATTAGAATATACAGTTGCTCTGCTCCCCGTCAACAAAGCAACAGCAAAAAAAGCTTCAGCAATAGCTTTGCCTCCATTCGACCTTTTTTTTTTTTTAGCCCTCTGCTAAAAAGCTGTTAGCTGTTCTTTGAATTATCAGTTTAAAGGATTTCAAAATGCTGAAAGAATCAACATTGAAGTCAAATACACAATGACTGCCACGGTGCGAAGTCTGTCATTTACAGGTTTCCTTTTCTTTATCCCAGAGTGTGTACAGTATTTGCTGTTTTTGTCACACACTTTGTAAAAGCTTGCAGACATGTTGTCCTACATTGCAAAGCTTTCAGTTAATATGTGTCAGCTGGGTTAATGTTGTCTGGATGTGAAAAAGCTCACACCTCAAACAAGCATGAAAAAAAAAATGACTGAATGCACTCCGTCTCTAACAACTTTAGTGTCACTCAGTCTCACAGAAAAATGTGTAATAGCTATGTGGGTCTGTACTGCAAAATGCATTACATTCACACATATGGTTTAAAAGATAGGCGCCATGATGCTGTGGCTTTGAAGCCTCGGTGTCAGCATTTTGGCCTCTGCCATGCTGTCTTTTTGGAGGCAGAAATGAATGGATTTGGAAGTCTCAGTTATTAGTTAAAAGTAGCAAGTTTGTTAGTTTGTTAGCATGCTGCACCCATGAACTGTACAGATGCAGGTACCCATTAATCAGTGAAAAATAACAGACGAATAAAAGAAGAATTTCATCCAAAAAACTGAAGCACAAACTTCTTATTAGTCAGATTGTTAGTCATAACATTAAAATGGTCTAAAAATCAGCAACAGCACAAATACACGTGGGAGGTTCAGCTCATTAAAGCAAATTAGTGAAGGTGAGGCAGCAAACACTGATCTCCACGTGTCTCGGCGCATCTGACAATTAGAGTGGCCATGCCTCCAACTTTTATCAACCTTAAAAGGGTGAGTTATTTAAAGATAAAATAATCACGCCCTGTCTGTCATGGTTCTGGCGAGACAGTTTGGCAGGCCTCGGTGCCCTGCCCCGCCCTTGGGCTGCCCCTGAGGCAGATAGCACTCCTGTCTGCCATTAACTCGTTGCCACTCAGAAATAAAAGGCCAGCTGAAACCTCCACTCTTTGCTGGGTTGTTGTTACCGCACGGGTGGCAACAATCTACACACTGTCAATTCAAAGCAAGAGGCAGCAGGTAAGTCACCTATTGAAACGAGGATGAAACGCACCAAAGCCCCAATTAGTCCTGATCACATGATGTGGGTGTTTTGAACCACACTTTGAAGCAGGGTTTCAAAACATCTGTGCTTCATACTGTAAGAGTGACACAGTGTCATAACATCAGTAGCGAACGTCCCATTCCTGCTCATCTTTGAGTTTCCAGTTAAAGTTCCCTCAGCTACCTTTTCACCATCTGTATTTCACCATGGACCTCAAACGTACACAAACCGGCAAATGCAACTCTGATTCCTTTTCCCCATTGGTGCAGTTCGTTTGTGTAGATGTTAACCTGATAATCGCACTATGTGCTGACCAAAACAACCACACCAAGACCTTTTGGAGAAGGTGGTCTCAGTCAGGCTCCAAGTAAAGTCCATGGTGGTTTGTTTATGGTGAGAATGTGATCTGACTTCAATTTGACCCATCTACCAGGCGTATGCTGCTACTTTGAGCTATATTATATTACAGTCCACATATCATATTCTTATTCATATCATATTCTTAATAATCAAGACTGCACTTCAAGGATTTATTTTTGCTTTTTATATTTAGGTGTCAGTGTGATCCAGCAGGTATTTTACTGCTACCCAATTCAGACTGTAACTTTTTTGGCTGTATTAAAAAAAGCTTTAATACCTAAATTGAATCAGTCTGTCTAAAGCTCATGCCAACAAGCACAGCAGCAGAGCAGAAACCGAGCTGAGAAAAGATGAATCCACAAGCAGCCGGTGACAGCTCTGACTAGAAGCTCAGCTTCCACCCTAAAGAGACGCCTAAGCAAACAGCTTATGTAAAGAATGACTGAGCAGGAAGTTGGGCTGGGCGGTTTGGGTAGCGGCGCACTGCAAACACACAATTACTTTCTTCAAAAAAGCATCCTGAAACAAATGACAAGAGAGCTGCAGATCCACAAAACACTAGCACGAGGATATAAACAGTAACAGTAAGATATTATGAAAGCAACAGGATGCAATCCCGGCCTGCTTTGCAGAGACGTGCTGCTTCTGCAAGTCTAGTACAGCTTCGTCTCACTCTGTGCAGCTAAAAATGGAGAGATATCATTTTTTCATCAGGTGAACTTGTTTTTTAAAGACCTGGGTAAAGAGATGTAGTCTCACCCCACTCTTGCTTTGGTAATCTCTGGTGTTGAAGCCCTTTAATAAGTGCTTAGATTGTCTCTGAAATAGAGAAGAAGACAGAAATGTGAGCATGGATGTGATTATTTATGAGCAATGTAAAGCAATATCACAGCATATCTCCCTGTGGTAGTAATCTAATTGATGGAACAAGCAAGAGAAGGAGAGAAAGAGATGGCCAAAGATGCTTCAGAATTCAAGACATGAGGACATGCAAAGGATATGAAATGCGGAATGTGAACCCACCTACATAAAATGCCACACATTTATGTGGCATGCATGCTCAGTAGCCTGTTATTATCAAATATAGAGGCTATTAGGCATACACTAGTGGTTTATAGGGGGTCATAAATTTACCATGTCAATAAAGAGGGGGGAGAGTTTGTGTGGCTGCGGATTCATATTTCATGTGAATGTAACACGATTGATTTCAGCATCTTAACAGACAGTATTGGTTGTAAATGTGCTGTTACTGGCAGGCCTGTGGAAAAGGCACACCACGCCACCCCCGTAATGCAAAACACAATACATTTCATGCCATTTCAGCGTCATAAATGTCAGACTGGTGGTGCAACTACAGAGACACGCACACAGACCGTCTCAGTCGGTCCCCTGGCTGTCTGTGGCACCAAGTGTGGGAATTGTCAGATGCTTTCATCTCATGGGGGACATGAGAGCCAATCCACCCAGCAGCTGTTCAGATATGAGTGGAACGACTGAGAATATTGGAAGTTAAACTTTCAGTCTCCTGACGACAGACAGAACATTTCAAACTACAAACAACTACACAAAATGTACAGGATACTTTACTTCCAATAAGTTCCAAGCACACAATTTTTATGAAATCACCCCAAAACATTCCTCTCCTACCTGCATTCCTATGTCTTGTTGTCAGTGTGTTGGCTCCCTAATAATGTAGCTCACAAACGGCAGTGAATGTGCTGCACCGCCTCGTTAAAGGAAGCTTCTCCCGCTGTTGTTTTTACCGTCAAACTAATAGTTTGAATTTTCACAGTGTCGGGAATCTGTGAGTCACACTTATTCTCACTGTTTAAAGATCAAGCACACTGATGTGGAGGCGCTAAGGATCTCACCCATTCAACACGCCAACTGCTGGTTGCCATATGTGTGTGTGCGAGCGCTAGGAGACTGAATCCAGTAATTTGGAGGATACAGGTATTTTTATTGTTAGCCATAAATTTAGAGAATATAGCTCCATAAACTACATTTCATTTTACAGATGCCATAGAGCACTCAGTATCAGTAGACATACAATAAATCACTGTACGTGAAGGAGCGTGAACGCTATAGTGTTTTGTAAAAAGGATCATAAATACTACTCACACTGTCTCCCTACTCTTTTCTTTTTGGTTTTGCTTTAGTGACCAAAGTAAACATTTTTACCAGTCATTGTGACTAGGAACTCTTTTTCAGACCACCTCCTTAAAGAATATTTTAATTCCTAAAATGCAACTCAAGTAGAGGACTGAGCAGGACAGAAGCACACGTGTAATCTTTTCAGTTTTTTAATAAATATGATGTGGCATAAAGGCTGTGATTCTCATGAACAGATGATGCAGCAGTGCAACCTCTCTTCTGTTGTGAGTCCTCTTGCTTCATCAACTAGCACCTTAGGTATGAGGGATTAAGATGGAAGGAAAATAATTGAGACTATACAAATGACTAAATGAGGATGGACAGTAATATGATAGATGAGCAAGCAGGACGGTGACAAAACCCAAAAGTTGAGCATGTTAACGGGAAAATGTTAAAACTGGTAATCAAAAACAGGCGGGACAAAAAACTAGAATGGAATATGTTGCATTAATGCTCAAACAAAATATCATCCAGTGACGTCACTGCACGTGCTGAAAGCCTAACTGTAAAGAATTTAACGGCGATATCTACCCGAAAATCAGCTTCTGATCTCGATCGTTCGGCATCTCGACCAAATGTACATGTGCAAACAGCTCTGTGAACTTGTATCGCTGTCAAAGACCTGCTACTTATGACAGCTGCGCTCTGAGAATGCCACGTTGGGCAAAGCCCGTGTTGTGCTTCGATGCCTTTCCAGCATCAGTCAGGTCAACTATGCCAGACGCCTGTCTGTGACTGACAGTCTGTGCAGGTGTCTCCAAAGGAACCTGCAGACCTTGTTCAAGCTGTACCTTTTGTCAAGCAAATCAGATCTTTCAGACATGTTCTTCCAGAAGACATTTTTCAGGAAGGAGCTTTTATAAAATATTGCATTTGTCTCCGTCTATCTTCTATATTGTTTGCTTTACTTTTGCAAAAATACAGATTTATACATGGCAAATTGTGGTGTTGTGTCTACAAAATTTTAAGGAAACTATACATGCCAAAAAAGTGAGACTGTCTTCTGCAAGGCTTTTATTGTGACCTATAGTTATAGGTTAGCAGCTGTGTAAAGTGCACTCTGGTTTTGTTACCTTTAGATGGGCTGGAAAAATTCAGTTTAACATAATCAGAGGCACCATGGTTTCTATTTAGACCGTGATTTAGATGTAACATGTCATATGTTAGGACTGCTTGTTTTCTGTCAAATAAAGAGCATATTTTTCTACCTTTATCTAATTTGAAACAAAGCACTAAAGTCTTGTTACATCGGTTTTTATTTTAAAGGCGAGGACATCCTTTAAAATAAAGTACAACTGTCCCAAAGGCCCATATGTGTCACACTCTCTGCTTGTCTGTCTCTATGCTGGTGTCTTGCTGTGTATTTGAGTGCAGAAGTGGACACAGGTGCTCTGGAACCTGAGCAGAGCATCACCAGTTGCAACTTCTTCTCCGATCTGGCCCTCTTTAGCTGTGCTGCCACCACGCTGCCAGAAGTTTACTCATGCAAGTCGAAGCTCGAGACATTTGTTTACTATCCTGTCTCGGTTCTGCCCTGTTTTCCCTGCTCCTTGGACCCTTCTTTGGCTTCACTTTGCACCTCTCTCCGCTCTGCTTGGCCCTGCTTATTTCAGGACCAGCACAAGCTTCATCCTAAGTATTCCTGGTGCTGGCCTAGTTCCCCTCCAACTCTTTTCCCAGCCCGGCCAGTTCCTCAGCTGCCTTCCAACACTATCTGCACCAGGGTCCACTTGACAATAAATATAGTTATATATTGTATTGTAATATTCCTTTTCTGACATCTCCCACCTGAAAAGATTATGAGGCAGAAGATGATTTTTTTGCTGTTCTCTGTTAATGATCTATGGAACCATAAACAAGTTATTCAATAATTTCTGCCAGATGAATGAAACTTTCCCATGTTTCTAATTAGAGATCAGCCTAGTTGAGGACGTAGTGTGGATAATTAGTCTATTGCCTGTAACAGCATGTAAACATGCTGCTCTTCTGATAATATATGCGACTACTGGAGAATCCAAATGTATAATTATGGTGTTAATTATCTGAATATTGGCAGAGAGCAAAACACACAAATACAGTACAGCTCCATAAAATGAATCACATGCTTGATTTCATTCATTTCACATGATGCTGGTGTTACTTTCTGTCAGTATATAATAACTTAGCCAATACCGGAACACTGTTTTATAATATACCATATTTCTTGAGTATTCTTGAGTTCACTATAAATGATATAATACTGTATAATGCAAGAAACAGGGCATAAAAGAGGCTTCACACTTTAGGCTCTTAGATATTTTTTTTCTACTCTTGATTCTGTGATGTCATAGAGGGTGGTGTGATGAGGTGCAGCAGCTCCTCCTGTGGGCAAATCTTTCTCCATCACTTCCAGGAGTCCCGCAGATGCCGAATAAGCTGTTTTTAGTCGAAAGCAGATCCAGTACATTCCAACTTGGTGTTTTTTCAGGTTCAAGTTTATCCCCTTCAAAGTGGAAAAGTTTCCCTGAGCCTTGGCTATAGGATTTACAGTGATTTTAAGCAGACAACGGGGAGCGTCAGCAAAATGTCCTGTCCGAGAGGCTCTTGGGGATGGGCGATAACAGACACACACACACTCAAATGTTGGCACACAGTGTCTAACTCAACTTTTTTCGCACTGCTTAAAATGGCTGTGGTTTGACATCAGAGTCGAGCTCTAGGGGCAGAAATCAACTCAACACAAAGTGAGGAAAAATGAGCTGTCAACCAGCTTATTGTGCGAAAACTGCTCTTCTACCTGAGAGACGACGGCCTCACAATTCTCCCCCATAACCGGGGCGGGCGGTGCGGGTGACTCATCTGCTCTGTCCTGAGTGGTGGTATTCAATCAAGTTGCTATCATACAGCATATTTTGAGCCTTCACCTTGGAACTGGACAAGCAAGTGAATTTTTCTGTCTTGAAAGGGGAGCGCTGTCGAGTTTCTACGTCCTTAATGGACTGACAGACTTTCTGTGTTGCTTCTGTGGGGGCTGCCATCGTAAGAGGCAATTAAAAGCAGAGATGCTTAAAAGAATCTCTGAAGTGTTCAGAAAAACACGTTTGTGATCCACCGCAGTGCGCCTCCCTTCTGTCTGTATTGCAGTGTGAAACTTTACATATGTGTTTAATAATGGCCCAGCTTGCAACTGATGCTTTCAAGTGAAATAACATCCAGCCAAAGTGAGTTTCACTTCACCTTCACCAGCTGTAATATCGCCGAAGCTTTGATATACCGTAAGCACAGTAAAAGTTCACTGCTGACTTTGTATTAGTCCTTTAAATTGCATTCCTTGCAATTAAGCATTAAACAGCAAGTATGTTCTGAGAGAAGTTATTTTGTGGAAATGAAGAACTTCTGCTAATGTACCTGTTTTGGTAATCCGGGAATATATTGAAACCAAATGTATAAATAAAATAATTTGTTTTCATTTTGCAGTGCATGCAGTGACCACATCCTTTCTAAAACTTTTGTTTTTAGGCTGTCCGAGGACGCCATAAAAATTTTTAAATTACTATTGAAATTATCGTTGTTGTGCTACCTGCATAAATGCAAGCAACTCTCTTGCTCTGGTGACCTTTTCACAGTGTTCACCACATTAAAAGCTTTTCCTCCATTTTCTGTGTTAGCAAAGTTACAAGCCAATTTTCTACCTGCTTATTTAACTGTAGCTGCATGGGAACTGGTAGAGAGCCAGGCTACAGCTGGCCTGGTCAGGTCACTAGCTCTGCGCAGGAATACAGCACGTAATGTTCTACAATGTCCCATCTCAGACACAGATTGATTTCATCCTTTGCATGGCTTTAAAGGATACAGGAACATTTTAAAAGCGGAGGTACTCCGTGTTGTTTCTGTGTCTGCTTTCCTGACTTCTTTGTCTTGTCATGTTTGAAAAGAAGCAGATTGGAGAGCTGCTTTGCAAAAATGATGCACATTAAATCGCCAGTTAACCTAAATGCATGTTGTTGGACTGTGGGAGGATGGAGTGCAAAGAGAGAACCCGAGCATGCACAGGAAGAACTCTGAAACACCACAAAGAGATTCTGAGGTTTTTCTGCTGGGATATTTGGCACTTTCAGGTAGCACAAATCTAAAAATAAAACACAATATGAAGAAGCTTGGGGTACATTAGTTTTAAACAAGTCTTTCTGAAAACTAATAAATCAGAAGAGTTGAAAGAATCCTGTGCTCGGTGCTATAAACTCGGGGTATTTGGAGAGAGAACAACAAATATACTGAAAGCTTTGTTGGTGTCCTCTGCCAGTAGTGAAGTTCCCATTCCTAACACGCACAGACGCGCACACAGACGCACACACTGCTGAGTGACATAACAGCCTTGATTTGTTGGCTTTATGACTGCCTGTGAGACAGATGTAGTGCGTGTGCTCCTCAGGTTACTGTTAAGTCTGTGTGTGTGTGTAACTGTGAGAGTGTGTGTGTGTGTGTGTGTTAGTGCTCGCAGTTATGAGGCTGTAAAGCAAGACCAGAAAGATGAAATGAAGCTCAGATCCTTAAGACAGATAGTGAGAGATGGAGGAGATGATGGGAGGATTCAGTGAAAATTTCATGGGTTAGACTGAGAAATGAAGGTGAGGAACAAACACTTCTGAAAAATGATTGTTTTTTTTCCACCAAAAGGTTCTTTAAATTCCCATGAACTAAAGTCCAGTAACTTTCCCCAGAAAGCGAGCTGATCTGTGGCTATGTTTTAAAGTTAGGTGACCTCTAGAGCCAGTCTGCCATAGGGCCCTGTGATGGACTGCTGGTGTGTACTCTGCCTCTCATCCTATGACAGCTGGAATAGGCTATACCTCTGCCTTGACTCTGAATTGGATGAGTGAAAGGAAATGGATGGATGGACCTTCAGAGGCCATGTGAATAAATGCATGTAAAATGTGCTCTGGTGTCTTTAGATGGGGCTAAAGATCCCAGCGAACATGCCCCCTTGGGGCATGTGTGGGGGCACTGCAGTGACTATGGTGTGAACTGTAGGATACCTCTGGGGCTTATATTGGGCCACGGTGTGGGCTGACTGTGGGCTGCCAACACTCAACAGAAAGGAGCCCACAATGGGGCCCTTTGTGGGCCCACAACATACCCACAGTATTCCCACTGTGGTGTGGTCTCTATTTAGACCCCACCCGGGGTTCACCGTAGGTTGGCCACTGAATCCCTTCTTTGGGGCCTAAAAGGGCAAAACTGCTTTGGGCCATGCATGGCTTTTCTGTGGGCAAGCCAGCTGTGGGCTGGACCACAGAAAACCCATATACTGGCCCCAAACGACAAACCTGCTGTGGTCACTGTGTGGGCAAATCCAGTTGGGCCAATGTGGAATAAGTTTGGGTTTCCCTGCCCACACAGCCCCACAGTTCAGCCGTACCTGCCCACTGTGGGCCCACACGGACATGTTTGCTGGAATGGGGCAAACTTTGTAAATGTAACTGATATTTAGGATGCATTTTATCCCCAAACTGTGCTAATTTTCTAAGTGTCTAAAGATGAACGAAAACAGTAAGTGAAAGTGAAGCTTAAATGAGAGTTGAACAGCAGACAGCAGGAACTAATGGTTGTTGATTTGGATGACGTTCTGACCCTCTTAGTGGTAAATGTCCTGTAGGACAGTGTGATTTGTGTTTCCACAGACAGAATAAATATCATCCCCTGCAAAAACCTCAGTCTTTTCGAAGCTTGGACTTCCTTCTGATGATCGTCATCCAAGAACCACAACAAAAAAAACATGTTTGTGGGTTGTTTTTGTTGGGTAAAAATGTGATGTCTGACAATGCTGCAGAAAACCTGACTAATCAGAACCTGACTGCACTGCTGCAAGCCTTACCCTGAAAGTTGCTGAAACTTCAGAAAGTTCTAGCACCTAAACAGGGAACTGTTTGGGGTAACTTTAATATAGGACTCGATTTCTGCCGGAGTTCCTCAAAAAAGTTCCTGTTCACCTGAAGACAGTTCCTGCTGATGAAATACAGCCATGGATAAACAAATGGATGGTGGACAGGGAGGAAGAAAAAGGAAGGGGAACTTGTGAGAAGCTGGATAGAGCCTGGCGAACAGTGCAGGATGAAAGACAGAGGATAGCTCCACACAAACACAAATGACGTCAAACTCAACCAACAAAATGTCTGTCAGGCCTTTGAAGTGAAGTATCTGCAGAGCTGCATGAAGTCTCACTGAAAAGGAAGTACTTTTTCCTCAAGTAAGTTGCGAGAAGAGACACTGCTGCCAAAGGTATCTTTATGACATAAATCAACAAAGCTTCAGTGTCACCTTTCTAGTTTATTTAAGGTTGACATGTATTCAGTCAAAACAGCCCAACCTGCTTTTCAGAACAGGAAGTTAAACACAAAATCTACAGATTGTAGAGATCTGTACTTTGATCTTGTCAATCTGTGATATTCAAATACACTCACTCACTGTTTCCTACCACCTTAAGAACTACTTTTTCTTTGTCTACACTTTTTTTTTTAAGCAGACACGCACTTTTTGTTCAGCTACATAGATAGCAAGCTTGCTGTCACACTGAAATATTGACACTGTAGCTATGATACAGATGAAAACATCCAGTTTTACAGTCAGCTCCTTATTATCAAAGCCCACAGTTGCATTGACACATGAAGATTTCCATCATAGCGGTGGGAGAGATGCAAATTTCTCCACCAGCTGGGAATTGACATAATCAGGTTAATAATTTTCACTATGAGGGCTGTCAGCAAAAAGGTCCAGGCTTCTGCTTTTCATTCCTCTTGTCTTTATTTCTGAGGGATGCCGATCTGCTGCTGACATCAACTTCTGAATTTTGTGTTTTATCTTCTCATATCTGTAAGAACAAAGGTTTTCTCAGACCTGTCGGCTATACTCAGGGATGTTCTAATGCATAGAGCCAGCTAGGTAATTGGTGGCTATGCCGATGATTTTTTTTTTTTTTTTGTGGGGGTACTCATGCAAAAGTTTCACAGAGTTAGATAATATTAACAAACAGGAAAGCAAAATAATAATTAATGTCCTGACCCAAATAAATCCCGGAATTTTGATGAATATGGATCAGCTAGAAATCCAGATATTTGCCTGGGAATGTCAGCTGTCGAACGCGCCGCACAGTGCTCCATAAATACACTGAAGTCTTTTTGTTGTGAGTTACTGAACAAAAAAAAAAAAAAATGTGAGCAGCCGCGAGCAACACACCCTCGAACTCAACTTTCCAACTACACACCTGCAAAGTTTTGTGACTGCATCTTGCGTGGAGGAAAAATGTGAGTGAAAAATGAAGGCTGCAGGGGGTGATGCTTGTGTTTGCAAAAAGAAGTCTGACAGTAAAGAAGGCAATGAGAAAAATGACCCCGCTACTCATTTGCTCAGTGGCCTCGGTAAGCTACATCCTGATGAGTTTATGATCTAAACTTCTAGTTTCAAGTCTTATGGAATCGATTATGCGAAAATGCTCAGATTGAGGATTCACATCAGAACTGCCGACCGCTGGGTGGCATCGCTGTGGCTGTGCGCTATCACCGTTATTCCTATATTTAACCTAACCCACTAGCGTCCCCATGCTTTGATTACTGTGATGCGTGTTGCTCATGCTTAATGAGATTTAGTGCAGCAGTAGGTTGACGCTTCATTCTTGTGTAAAACACAGTTGTGTTGCTGCTCTGTCGAGTGTCTGTCACTGACATTGTCGGCACCCCGTCTAATCTGTTTGGTTTGCCTTGTTTATAGCTTGAAGCAAACAGCTGAATTTGTACTTTCATTTTCACTGCTGGAGGTCGTGATGAAAATATGCCATCAGGCTGATTCTGAGAAATGTCACAAAATACACTGAAAACCTTTTTTTAAATAAACTCCTCCTGGTGGGACACTGGAAGGTTGGTTTTTCTCATACTCAGTACACAAAATAAGATCATAGGCACTTGCAGATATTGTGCAATTAATGGATACCAAGCCAGAGTAAAACTGACTCCCACAACCAGCTCCTCTGCTGGCCATTGTTGCCTTTTCTCATAGAAGTGCATGATATAGTGACAAAAATACAAACTATTTGTGTTTATGTACATATACACATTTTTCTTTTTTTTGGTGATGTATTAGATTCAAATATATAATTAGTGTTTACATTTTACTATAATATACAAAATCTTTGTTTAAAGTTCTCCTTATCAGGAGTGTGAATTGGCACACAGGTACATATTAGGCCCCCGAAGGTTCTTATTTACATCAGACATTACAGTATCATCATGTTGCCCTTGCAAGCACTTATTAAAATGACACATATTTGCCACACTTAAATGTTTCAGATCATGCCTTTCGCCCTATGACAGCTGGGGTAGGCTCCAGGGG
>JAVDPK010001647.1:36366-46682 GCA_034780415.1 Cichlasoma orientale
GGCACCCCCCCCCCCCCCCCCCCCCGCGACCCTGAACAGGATTTTTTTTTTAACTTGAGTAAATTACTATGCCAGATCCAGTTGTTAAAGTTCTTACAACTAACTTTACAGCGGAGTGTTATCAATTGTTTTTTTCAGGTTCTGAAAGCACGGCTCAGAAGGAAGTCACTCGACATACTTGCCAGACTTCAACCATCTCCTGTCACGCAAGGAGCCAGGTACAAGAGTGGAAATCTGCAAGTGTATGCATAATGTGGAGGAGACAGATGGTGCAGAGAACTGAGTGACATTACGTGCTAAAAAAAGACGACGCTTCCCAATTTTTGTTACAGCTAGATTTCACCCCTGATGCGTACCACACCCGAGCGCGCCTGATCTCTGTATTTAAAGTGCATCATGTGATACCAAGCTTAAAACTGATCTTAAATACGTCACATCTATTCATGAAAGTGAAGGGAACAGTGTGATCAGCGCGCAGCATCGCTGTAAAACCCATTAAAAGCCGTTCTACATTATTTGATGGCAGATAAACAAATGCTACCTTTTCCTTTCATTGCCCATAATGCAGTGAGCTGGATCCATGTTATTTCCCCAGAGCACATTGCAATGAGCCACTAAATTGACTTTTTCAGACAAAAGGTGGGAAAAAAACACGCACCTGATTAATTTTTATTTATTTTCCAATGATGTAATTTTCCAACTGTTGTATAAATGAATTAGATAATAATACAAGAATTAGCTTTGTGTTATTCCTTCCTTATTTGGTTCAAAACACTTTTTAAAAAAATCTCTAATAATTCAATTATGGATTAGGAGCCTTGTTATCTCCAGGCACATCACTGAAAGATAACAGACCGTGTTCGTCATGATGAGCACCTTTAAGAATAAAAATAACTCTCATCCATTTGCAGCTGGATTTAAATTGGCAGACAGCAGCCTGGCTGAGTGGAACTAACGAGACGAAACGGAGCAATCCTTCACATTTTCAGATATCCCGAGTATGCTGAACTTGCTTCACAGTACAGGGTCCAGCATAGTCTGCACAATGATCAGCTTGGTGGTTTGTGTGACTAGAGTGGCCTTTAATGGAGTCATATTTACTCATTGTTTGGACTTGCAGCCCAGCAGGACCGATTTTCTTGTGATTTTTTTCCCTTTATTTCGCTCAGGCCTTCTTGATTCAAGGTTGGATGTGCTTCAGGCCCTGCAGACCGAAGCACATCCAACTCTGTTCTGCTTTACAAAAAACTAAATTAGGAATGTTGAGTTTGATTAGGTTTCCAAGCATCCAGTGCAGGTTTAGTCTTACATTCTGGACCTGCAGAAAACCTCAGAAAACAAATTTCTCTCCCCACGCATAACTTCATAACTCACAACAAAAACACAAATTTGAAACCAACACATCACTGCACTTAAATCTCAACAAGAGAAACGTGTGCCAAAGCTGCTGATTGAGTGAGACAGAGGGAGACAAATCTGCAGAAGGAGACAATTGCACTGGGCATTTGATAACGGCACTACGCTGACAGATAACGCCGGGGAAAGTGTTCAAATCCAGAAAATAAACGCAGAAATATTAAAAAACAAGTAAAAGTTGTGTGTTGAAAAATGTGAGCAACATTTTAAAAAACTGTTCTGTGAGTAAAGCTTAACCTGTAAAGACAAAACCAACTAAATGATCCAAAAATTAACAGATACAATGTTTCTGAGATGGTGTTCTGATTACATTGCAGTACACGTTAAAGTGTCAATTTTTAGAACCTACAGTATATATAGTATATTATATACTGTAGGTTGCACACTTCACACAGAGTTTACTGCCAAGGATCCAGAGTTTCAGTTTAATTCTGTCTGAAGGTAACATCCACCCCTCCTTCCCCTCCATCATCCATCACCGCTGTTACACTGAAAATTGTAAAAATGGGCTTCCCAGCAGCTGCCACCCCCGGTGGAGTATTTCAGCTGGAAGCTGACAGAGTCAATCCTCCGTCTCCAGAGCTTTGTTTTTGTTCATTTCTCCTCTCCCCTCTTCCTGTCTCTTTCTTTTTTCTGTCTTTTGCTCTGCTATTTTCCTTGTGAGACCACCAAGGTGGAGCAAAGGTTACAAAATACCTGGAGAATGGTAGGAGAGCAATAATGACCCTGTGAGTGTCTGTGTGTTCTTTTCCTCCAGAGACAAACTGTAGAAACCCATTAGAAGTAGCTACAACTGTCTTCTGCTCCTTTTTCCTGGAGAAACATGCACACGCACACACGTGCACGCACACACATTCTCACACCGTCACATTTCTTTCCTTGCAAGGATAAGTTACAGTTACGTCAACAAAACTTTTCGTCAGGAAAGTGCTGATTTGAATTTTACACTCTTAAGATCATGTGGAACACAAGTTTTGATAATTTAGGGGCCAATAAATCCGTTTCTAAATATCACTGAGATATTTCTCAGGTGAGAAGACTTGCTTGTTAAAGCAGAATTAAAAAAATGAATCCAGCTGATACTTGGATAAGTGAAAACCATTAAAGAACCCACGGTGCTCAATCTGTCAAAGCCTGAGCAGGTTTTCAAGCAGCTGGAGTCGCAGGACGCGTATTCAAAGCAGCGATTCCTGTGGAAAGCCTTACGTCTGACGATATTTCCACAAAAGAGAGAAAACTCTTTGTGAGGCAGGATATCCTTTGTCAAAAGCAACATCTGTATGACACATTTTTATTCTTTTATGTGTCTCTACAGAGGAATCCATAAAGCACTTGAGCACTTAAGCACATTTCTGTTGAAGTAAATTGTCCAGAACTGGAAACCCAGAGACTCGAGGGATGTCAGCACTTCTAGAGTATACTCTTTCAGTGTGCAGCGTGTAGCGGGAATCCACGTTCACATGAAATCCTACAAGATGGCTGTGAAGAACATAATGCATCTCTTTGATTTGAGAATTGTTTTTTTTTTTTTTTAGGTGCTTTCCATTACATTTCCCTTCTGCTGCATCTCTTCCTGACTTTACTGTCATCATCTCTGACTAAAACACAGGGGAGTACAGAAATGAAACTGTTTAGATGAGATCTACTGCAGTTCTAATTACTCAGCAGCTGTAAGCTGATACAGGGATGAATGAAATTACTGCTTCTGTGTTGGTTACCAGTGGAACTTTCTTCTTGTTTTAAATCAATTTTAATATGTAGAGATCCCCGTGTTTTATCTGTTTTCTGTAATTCCATCTCACAAGCCGTAAACAATGTCTTGTCATATGATTGATTAGGTCTGCAATCAATGGGCAGCCCATTGAGACTCCAGGTTCCCTCTGAATTCAGTCACCAATCTGCTGCTAGCCTCACAGAGCAGATTGTTCTGTAGAGGTTTATGACCAGAGTGATTCATGCAGAAATATTTGTGCTCTAAATATTATTACAAAACACAAAAGCTTCTATGACAGAACCTAATATGTTGGCATAGCTTAAATTTGACTTTATGGTTAATGTGTCACTGGACTTTGAAGCAAGCTAACAGAAGAGCAGAGTGGTATCTTTTATTCAGATTTTATCTGCTTTGCTTTTTCTGTGTAAATAATTGTGCAATATTGTTGTTTTTAAAAAATCTGGAAACAAAGTGCACAAAGCTTTGATGTTGGAAAGTGGTCTGCAGCAGAACACCTTTTCTGACCAAAACAACTGCAATCTGCTCTCCTCTGATTCTGCCTTTAAACTTGTGTCCATCCACACACTCAAGTAGTAGCGCTGTTTGAGAGTGCAGTGGTACAGTGGTTAGCAGTGGTGCAAAGTAACATTGTTAGCATTTTTACAACACAAGACAAATAAGACAAATAAAAAAAACATTAAATGTCTGAATCACAAAGTGAATCTATGACAAATGCTAAAGATAACACAGTTTGACAGGCATAAAATAATACATTTACACCAACAAGGTGATTCTCAAAGATCTTTTAGCCAAAAACTTGGCATGGTGTGCAGTGTGTCCTCAAATGTGAGGACACTGGACAAAAACTGTCAATGCAGTAAAAACACACCTGGATGGAAAAACACACAATAGATTACTATCAGTCATGGACTGGCCTCTTCAGAGCCCAATATTACTGAGGCAGTGTGGGATCACCTTGACAGAGGACAGAGGCAAAAGGCAGCCAACATCCAAAGAAGAGCTTCGAATGTCCTTCAAGAAGCCTGGAGAACTATTTATGAAGACTACTTAAAGAAATGACAACACAGCTGCCTAATAGAGTTCAGGCGGTGTTGAAGAATAAAAAATAAAGGTTGTTAGAACTGAACAAACTCTGTTTGTCCCCTTATAATCTGTATTTCCATGTATCTTTGCATGTTTCAATAAGTCGCTGCATTTCTTCCATTTTCCTATCAAAATACAGAGAAACGGGGGCTCAAGACTTTTGCACAGTACTGCAGCATTCTGAGTAGCTGTGTGGACTGTTACAATATTGTTACAAATATTGTAACCAGCTTACAGGAAGGCTCTTATACATATGCTGATGACAACATGAGTAAACCAGATGTTTTGTACTAAGTGTGCACATTGCTTTGTAAAATCAAGTTCAGACATTCATACTTGCTGTCTGAGACCAACTTTAGTTTTGGTGGTAGTAGCAGTTTTGGCCTGTTAGTCCAGAATGTAATATCTTTATGGAATGGATTTCCATCAAATTTCACTGATACATTCACTAATTTCCAGCTGCTACATTTAGGCAAATAAGCAGCATAAACAAGTAATTTGTTGCAGTTAAATAAATCAGAATATCGACCAGAGAATTGACTGGAAAATAAAATTTAAAAGGTTGGAAGCCGTGTTGGTACAAGGGGTGAAAATGGATTAATTGCTCAGTGGGTGCAAATCAATAGGGTGCAAATAAATGGATAATACAGCTGTGTACAACATTAAAGAAAAAAAAAAAAGCTAATTTCAAGCCTCCAATGCTGCCGGAGGAAAACCTTTAAATGTGTTAATTATTCTGCATTAGTATAAAAGCTTATCACTGTATTGTGTAATAACTCTTCATGTGGTTTATTGATTTTTTTTCCAGCCAAGTACTTCATTAGCTTTCATCACTTGTATTGAAGTAATTTTTTAACATTTTCATTAGAAAATATTAAAAAAAAAATCAATTACATGACACATTTTCATCTTTGTTCTGCTTCGATGAGCGCTCCGCCATTTAATCAAACCAGCCTTTTTATCATTACTGCTGACCACTTCAGTGTGAGACGAATCATAATAGTAACGTGGTTTGATCTATAAGTAGCACGATGAACAAGTCTCCAGACATTCATTAATGAGGAGAGCTTTGTGAAAGGCCTTCAACAACCAGCTATTTTATACTTTGTATTTTTTCACGTGCGCACCACTGCTGCCCGAAATTTAAAATTCATAAAGGAAATTCACAGTGGCATCATTAACCTAAAAAAAATCCTACAGGAGAGAAAAAAAAGGAGAGAAAAAGTATGCATTAAAAAGGGGAAGGGGATATTTAAAACGAATTGAGTACTTGAGTCTGTGCATGGTAATTATACAAAGCAGTTATTCAGAAACATAATTACCAGTTTTCTTCAAGACAAGGGACAATGTTGTAATTAACCTTGTTTTCCATGATGCAATTAAAATTTTGCATCACAGAAAGTTCACCTTTTCTCAAATGCAACTTAATTATTTCTGTTTTTGTGAATCAGTTTTTTCACAGTTTTTATTAAATCTGTGGGTTATTTTTTCCAGGATCTTGTAACTTGCATCATTGCTGCAAATGTCACGAATAAATATTAAGGATCAGCCAAATAATAAACTGCTTTTTTCCCCTGATGATATTAACTTAGTAGCTTTTTCAAGGTTTACAAATGTATTAACTCAGACATTTTTACACACACACTGCACCAATGGACATTTTCTTGTTTTTTTTTTTTTTTTTTTTAGATACCTCTCAGTGGAGATGCATTAATCTGCTACAAACTCTATGTTGTGTCTGATTGTACCCATGTGAGATCAACAACACTAAATTCTCAGTCACCGTCATGTGACCTGCCTCCCGCAGGCTCTATCAGGTAGTGAACATGCATCTGCACTTGAGTCCCCCAACACTGTCCGGTGTTTGTGTGTTTAAACAGCTATATGTCCAAAAACACGTATCAAGCCTTCCTTAAAATGTATTAGATTATTAGATTTTTGCTCAAAATCATCACAGTCAGATTTTACGATCAGAAGTAATCCAGGTGACCGTGCAAAATGGGACTGCACATAACCTTGTGAAAGACTGACACCCTGTCCAGCTGAGACCCCTGCAAGCCCCAAGTTGGATAACATTAAATATACAACACAATAAAGTGCAAAATATTGAGGGGTCTGAATACCTCCCAAGGCAACTGGATATGAAAAAAAAAAACATTTGAAACTTCTAAAACTTCTTTCAGCCCACTGAGTCTGATTTATTTCCCTGTTATCCTGAGGGATTTATTTTGCTACATGAAAACTTGCACATTAATTGGTCTCTCCTCTGTCTCCTACTTTTACACTTGTAAAGGTCACCACAGTTTCTGCCTCTGCTCAACAGGCTCGTATTAAGAAATTGCTTGGGCTGTTTGGTCGTGGGTTAGCCATCACAACCCATGCACACGCATACATTCACTGAATGTGTAAAAAGTGACTGAGGCAGTTATCCTTAGAAAAGAAACCATTCAATATTCACTCCACTGATGGATTTAAGTACAGACTGACCCATGCATTCAACAAAGCTGTAGGTTTGGGGATTAGGAAGAAATGCAGAGCATGGATTGAGTTTGGGATTTGGTGTTGGCAATTAATTTAATGCGTGTGCGTGAGAGAGCTACATATGCAGAAAGGGGATTTATAGAACAGTCTGTACTGGATTAACTTTTAAATAAGCTAAATTCACTTTAGGCCTTCAGACACATATTTGAGCTATTTTGCACACAAGAAGGTCAGTGTACTATTAAATTTATATTCATCAGAGTGAGGTCAATCATGTGAATATTTAATGGTGTGATTTCTCTAACAGACAGCCTCTGTGTGCGTGTGTACTACAAAACAGTCTCTTCCTTTTCCCCTCAGTTCAGACCATTTAGCATGCATTTCCACACAGTTTACAAAGAAGTAGCTGCATGTTGTAATGCATCTACAGCCCACAACTCAGAGCATGCACATCATAGCAGCATGTTTTTGATATTAAAGCTCTTCCAGAAAGTGCCTTAAACACTTGCGTATTTTTCTAACTTGATGTTAGAATAAAAGAATAATGAAAAATGTCTGCTTCATCTTCATCTTCACTGTGTGGGGGTATTATGAGAGTGACAGATAGTTTGAAGCTGGAAATGAAAGGGGTGATGTTGAATGCTGTCAGTGCGTATGCCCCACAGGTTGGATGTCAGTTAGAGGAATTTTGGAGTAAGTTGGATGAAGTGGTAGAGCCCCCCCAGAGGGGAGAGAGTGGCTGGAGCAGACTTCAGTGGGCACGCTGGTGGAGGGAACAGAGGTGATGAGGAGGTGTTGGGTAGGTGTGGTGGTGAGAGGACTGTGGAAGGACAGATGGTAGTGGAGTTTGCAAATGAGTGTGGTGAACATGTACTTTAAGAAGAAGGAGTAACTACAAAGTAACTGTGGTAACTACAGAGGTGATGTATGAGAGTGGAGGAAGATGGAGGAAGGTAGACTGTAGCTAGGCAGCATCGGATGGTTGTCTGTAGGGTGGCTTTAGAAAAGTAGAGGAAGCAAGTGAAGGCCGAGGAAAGGATGATGATGGAAGTTAAAGAAGGAAGAACAGACTTCAGGGAGGAGTTGAGACAGACTGAGTGGTAGTGAAGAGTTGCCACAGGTGAAGAAAGTAGGCAGGAGTACTGGAACACCAGGCGTACAACAAAGTGAGAGGTGAAAAAGGAAATGGCTTGTTGTGAATTGTATGTGAAGCTGGACACTAAAGACGGGGGAAAAGTACTCAGATCGATTGGCTAGACAGAGAGACTGAGCTGGAAAGGATGGATGGAGGACAGTTAGTGAATCAGGAAGTGCAGAGGATTATCAAGGATGAATTGAGGGCAGCTATGAAGAGGATGAAGAGTGGAAACGCAGATATCTCTAGCAGACATCTCCACACATGTGGAGGTATGGAGACGATGCCGGAGGAATGGAGAAGATCACTGGTACTTTCTGGTACTGGTACTTTCAAGAATGATGTTGATGTGCGTGGAAGACATGTATGAGGACAGTGAGACAGTGGCAGGGTGCGGGATAGGAGTGACAGATGGGTTCATCCACTTCGTGACAAAAAATGCCATCTAAAACTTGTATAAAATACTTCACTGAGGTCACTTCACAAAAAAATATTCAGATCAGAAATAAGTTCATGATGTACACAAAATACAGATTACTTTGGTCACATCCGTTGGCTTTGTACACCAATTAAACTGTTCTGGAAAGAAATTGCTGGAAATCCTTCAACACCTTCCTACAAACCTGACTTCATAGACCTTTTTTAATTTTTAAATTTAATCAGTTTATTTATTTTTAGCCTGAATATCATCCACAACTTAAAGTGTCCATACCTTGTTAGAGTTACGCTCCTCGTGCACAACTAAACCCCTTCTCTACTGGTGCAGTGATGGTGCCCAGTCTAAAAAACTGCTCCATGCAATCCCACAAAGTGGAAAAAGATGGAAGAAAAAAAAAAAAAAGAAAAGACAAAAAAGGGGAGAAAATAGCTATAAAAGGACCTGATCTTATTTTGCACTGAAGATGAGATCTACAGAACTGTACAGATAGGTTAAATGAGACTTCCTGTAATTTCTAGTATGATTAGATGCCAAATATTGCTTGCTCATTATGCAATGGTCTTGGAGTGCCTGGATAAAATGATCAATGCCTGAATGACAGGCAGCACGGTGTCATGGTAGTTAGCAGCGCTGCCTCACAACTAGATGGTCTGGGTTCGACTCCACCTTGGCCTGGGTGGGTGGGTTTTCTCCGGGTACTCCGGTTTCCTCCCAAAGGCCAAAGACATGCAGTGACTGGGGTTAGGTTAATTGGTGATTCTAAATTCCCCATAGGTGTGAATGGTTGTCTGTCTCTCTGTGTTAGTCTAGCGACGTGTACAGGGTGTACCCTGCCTCTGGCCCCATGACAGCTGGGATAGGCTCCAGCCACCCCCACGACCCTGAACAGGATAAGCGGAAGAGAATGGATGGATGTCTGAATGACACAATGACAGTCACTAACAGCCCGATGAGAATCCACAATGCAAAAAGCAGTTTGTAGAGCAAATTTGTGTAGTAATTAAATGTGGCACTTTACTCGTCTCTTTGACAAAACATATGTAGCCACACTCACATTTAATGTGTACTAATGTATACATACTAGTGATCACCGATACTATCTGATGACCACGTGCCACCCAGTGTAATCACTGTACTAGAAGTTCTAGTGGCATTTGAAGTCACAGCTTGGGATTCAATGGAAGTCCACCACAGGGAGGCTTAAAGATGCTTAAACTCAGCTGGAACCCCTGCTGGAATAATCACCTTATTGTGGTGGAAGTTTTGTGTGTCCATTTAGCCCTTGGATCTGTTATCCAGAGAAAAGGCTGCTGGCAGGACATTGCAAACAAAGTGCTGTCCAGACAGAGTGTGGTTTGAAAACTATTCATGGATCAGCCATATTTTGGAAAATAATTTGCAAAAAATAAGAAATGTGTTAGTGGTTGAAAGTATGGCTTCTGAACTAAAGCAGTCCCCTCACAGGCTGTGTGTACTCCTCAACTCTGCCCATCTCCACTGGTTGCTTCAGTTGGGGTTTGGATGTGATGTCAAACTGCCCTCAGAGGACAGACTGACGTCTTCATCAATTAGGTGATGAAACTGTGCTATTTCCCTTCACCCCCTGTGTGCCTTTAGGGCCTTGCTGGATGTTATTAACAAAAAACAATGATAGCTTTATTAGCATGCAAGGATATCAACCAGAAAAGAAACCTAATATATATACAGATCTGGATGGAAGTGCAGTAGGAATATTTCTTGCAGACGCTGCAGATACAGTTCCATATTTTAGACACAGGTGGCACTGTTGATCTGCAAAAAAATGTGTGTGTGTGTGTGTGCGTGTGTGTGTGTGTCTCCTCAGTGGCTGAGCTTCCCCTCCTCACTGCCAGGAATTAATGATTTCACCCTCTCTGCTATCCTCCTTCTCACACACACAAACACACTGTCTCCCCTTTACGTTGTCTCATTCCTGGACACACACACACACACACACACACACACACACACACACACACACACACACACACACACACACACACACACAC
>JAVDPK010001647.1:59899-70105 GCA_034780415.1 Cichlasoma orientale
CACACACACACACACACACACACACACACACACACACACACACACACACACACACACACACACACACGCACATACACTGAGGGGCTCGTATATGCATAACATATCCGTGCACAAATAACTTCACTTCTGGCAGCATGCTCAAGTTTCACGCGCAGACACACACCCAAAGTGGTGTGTAAATTCAGCCTCGCCCTCCAGAGGCTGTCACACAGAGTCTGCTCATTAAAAGATTTCATTAGGTTTCAATCAGGCCATAAGTAGGCCAGCTACACTATTACAGAGTGAACATTTGACTGAAACATGACTGCAGGAGACATGATATAATCAATGAATCAGTGTGTGTGTGTGTGTGTGTGTGTGTGTGTGTGTGTGAGAGTGAGAGAGAGAGAGAGACATTATTGCAGAATAATTTAACTGAAATATGACCGGAGGAGAGAGCGAATAGAACAACATTAAACTGAATCACTGCCGAAGTGTTTTCTCTCCCCTGCTGAAAGTTTAATGTCGGGTTTGTCCTCGCTGACTTTTGTCAGCAGCTTCTTAGATAACATCTGGGCCACATCCAAAGAAACACCAAAGCTCGAAGAAATGGAGAAATAACCAAAAGATACAAAAGTCAGCCTCCTCGGGCACCAGACGATGATGACAAATTGATGTCTAACACAACTACAGGCAGATGAATAGTACATACTGGGCTCGTGCTTGCTCTGAGTCGTCAAATTGGGAAAAGGAAGCGAGTGATTGATTCTGATCAGATTTGTTGAAAAGGGTAAACTTGGATGTCCAACCAGGGAAAGATAGAACTGTAAATAGGATTTTGCTTCTTCCACTTATATAACATCATTCTTCCATCCTCACTGTCTTTGCAATCCCTAGGCTCATTCTGCATGCGGATATATTTCATATTTGACACTGTGGTTGTAAAACACTGCTATAAAACAAGACAGCTGCCTCTATACCATATCATAAAATATCACACATTTCCAAACAAAGCAAAACGTAGACATGGACCTCCATTCAAGGCTAGAAACATCATTTTCTCTCGTATTAAAATGATCGATACAGAGGTCGCGGTAGAAGCCCCGCAATCGATGAGCGTTATCACTTCTGAAATATTCACTATTCTCCTTGTGGGCAAAGTCAAGACCAATATTAGAATAAAATCTCAACATCCCAAAAACTTATCCACAACACTTTGTCTTCGAGAAAAAAGACAGACTTAAGATGTGTTCATCAATAAAACAGAAAATAAAAAATGTTGAAATGCTACAAAGGAAGCGTTTCTACATATTATTACAAACTAGATCCGCTATGACAACGGCTAAGTGAACAAAACAGATGTGTCACCAGCCATAAGCAATAAGCTGAACAAGTTTAGCTGGCCCTAGTAAAAGTTGTAACAGCATTTTTTGCTCCCCAAACCCAAGGGGGAACTTCCAGGCTTGTAAAATTAAGAGCTAAAAGTTGCAGTGTCTCCGCTGGTTTAAGGTGGCTGAGCTCACTAGCCTTGGCTTGGTCATTGTTCCAGCAATGAAGCTAATGTGGAGCCAACAAACAATCAAAATATGGTGACTGCATCTTTTATGCAAAGTGGTTGCACTGTGTAAAAACGTCCTGATGCATTTTCTTCTGCACTCAGGCTGCAGACACCGAAGCTGCCTGCATGAGTTTAGCCAGAATTTTATATATTGATCTTCTAACAGGGACGTAATCAGAAGCCACCAAAAATCTCTGAACCTTTGGAGAATTTAACTTTGTGATTCTGCAGAGTTGTTTCACTGAGAGGAAGTCCTACAGCTCCTTCTGCACCAGAGAGCAGCTGCACCTATGACCTTGTAGCGTAACCTCGATATTTAAAATGTTCCTTGATTCACACCGTCAGCTGCTGCATTAAGTAAAATGCAAGAAAACACCTTCGCTTCAGTCCACTGGTGTTTGCAGGCATTCTCACTCCCGACTCATCCTATGAGCGGCAGTATTTGCTGCCCTGAGAATGACAACTGTTTGAGGCGCAGCTGAACTGCTGCAGAAAATCTTGCAGGGTGGCTTCAAAAGCTGTGCAGCAAGTGACAGATACGACATGCAAAGCATTTAAAACTCAGTGAAAATGCAGCACTTTAAACACGTTAAAAATGGAAACATCACTCTGAGTCAGCTTTAATTGTAGATTTCCCAGACCTTCTGATTCATTTGCTCCCACTCCACACGAGATTGCCTTCTCATACATCTGATACACTCATTAAGAACCTCTTTCACATCAGATGTGGGATATTTAGAGTGGACAATATCTATGTCTGGAGGGAAAGAAAAAGGAAAAAAGAAAAGCCCAGTATGGGTCAGATAAATCTTTCTAACACCACAGGAGCACACAAAATGGCACAATAACTCTGGTGAAATAAAAACTACAAACACTAGTTGAGTATAATATAAAGCGTACATAAACACAAGGCCAGAAAGGCTATTTGGAAGTGAAGCAGCAGCGACTGCCTATGCGACAGGCTATATTTACTATCGCTACAGTTATTTGATTATACAAAGGCTTGAAGGTAGGATGTCAGATGAGCACTGTCCCAAACAAAGAAAAAAGACCACAATATTGCTCCAGTATCTGAGAACAACTCTTAAGGATGCCTCAGGGTGTAAATATTACAGCTGAATGAATTTCTGCTCAATCCCATCACCTAAAGAATAAATAAATACAAATAGAAAATAAACGTTAAACACAATATTCCACCAAATATCTTCTGCACCAAATGCCTGCAGGGCCTGAATATCGATGCCCGAGCTCTTTGCAGCTGTTTTAGCATGTGGTGGTGGAGGGAGGAAGGAGCACACACGTGTAGGGGCAAGTGCACATAAATAACCCACAGGCATGCTGAGTAGAAACTCTGTGGTAATGCAAGGTGACAGTATTTGGAATGGGAAAACACAACTATGCTGGGTTATTGCTGAGGAGAGGAGAGGAGGAGAGGAGTGGGGAGGAAAAATAATAGCATAAGAGGAAGATGATGATCATAGGAGGAAGAAGGAGGAATATGAAATGGAAAGGTGAAGGAGAGGAGAAGCAAGGGAAAGGAGGGGGAGATCGAGAGCGAATTAGAGGATGAGAAAAGAAAGTAAGGAGAGAATGAGAAAGGAGAAAGACAATGAAAGGGAGGTGCAGTGATGGGCCAAGGGAAGAAAACAGGTAAAATAACAGGATGAGAAGGCAAAGAAGGCTGCACGTAACAAGAGAGAAGAATGGCAAGGAAAGAGAAGAAGAAAGAAGGAAAAAAAAGAGAGGAAATGAAAGAGAAAGAGGAGCTAAAGGAAAGTGGCCATGAGAAGAAATGAGACGGAAAGGATACGAAAGATGAAAAGCAGTAAGAATTAATGAGGAAGAAAGAGGGAAAAACAAAACAAAAAAAACCTTCATGGGAATTATCACCTGCCTGTTGCCATAGCGACCAGGAGTCACCTATTGTCTCTGTGTGTCACCCTGATGCAAATGATTGTGTGTGCGCGTCAGTGTGTGCAGGCAGGTCTTTGCGTAGTAAGAGTTTAATCAGGTGTTTAAACTGTTTTTTATCAGTGAGATCAGTCTGAGTAGGAGTAGGACCTGTGTGTGTGTGTGTGTGTGTGTGTGTGTGTGTGTGTTTATGTTTGGAAGATGTTTAGATGATTAGCATTGCAATCAGTCAGGCTTTATTGATGGATCAGTCGAAAACAAATCAACAGACAGATTAGCACCAGACAATCTACAAACGCTTCAGTAGAAGCCTGTCAACACTCACACTCACACACACGCACACACACACACACACACACCTACGCACACAAATAAATATGTTGAGCGTCCCGTGTTTGGTGGCATTTCACTGGCATTTTCAGGAACTGCAAATGGCCAAACATTTTAACCCGAGGTGACAGCTGCATTTTGATGCGGCACCCTTGAACTGCTCTGTCTCAAAACTGACACGAAACATCGAGTCAAACGTCAAACGCCCTGCTAACACTTGTCACTCTGGTGTCATCTGAGTATTCGAGAGATCTCTGATGTGATGGGAAAGCTCACTGCAGAGACAGCAGTCCACTGAGGGATTATTCACACTGGCTCACTGTTAGCTGTGCCACTGTGCCATCGTGAAGCTACCGTGGCCCGAAGATGCCCAAAATGTGGGACCTGAGTGCAGTAAGAATTATTATTCTTCAAGTCTTGAGCCACCCCCGATACTTTGCTCAGAAAATGGAAAACTGGTGCAGTGATTTATTGAAACATTTGCAAACATACATGGAAATGCAGTATATAAGGCAAAAACAGAGTCTATACAATTCTAACGTCCTTGAAAGTCAATATTTGGTTTGACCACCTTTATTCTCCAACTCTCTGATGCAGCTTTCTTTATTTTTTGAAGTAGTCTTCAGGAAGAGCTCTGCTTCTTGAAGAACATTCAAAGCTCTTCTTTGGATGTTGGCTGCCTTTTGTTCTGTTCTCTATCAAGATGATCCCACACTGCTACAATAATGTTCAGATCCAGGCTCTGGGGAGGCCGATACATGATTCACAGTGATTGTGTGTTTTCTATCATGCTGAAAAATGAAACCACTGCCAATTCCAGATTGTATCACATGGTGGATGAAAATCTATGACAAACCACGACGGAGCCTCCACCGTGTTTCACAGATGGCTGTAGAGAATCCCTGCTGTAGCTCTCTCCTGAGTTTGGAGTCATCGCTCTATAAGACCTTGTTGCCACTGATTTTCTGCTGTGGAGAACTATTGCTTAAGACCTTTTCAACAATTTTTCAAAGAATGTCTGACTCCTTGGAAGCAAAATATAAAGAAATGTGCAGTGGCTCAAGATTTTACTCAGTACTGTAGCATAAAACTGGTAGTAGTGCAATAACGTCTTACAGCATGAAAACTTTATTTTAAAATATAAGAAAAGGGGCACTTTTATTGTAATATTTTAGTATAGTTTTTGGTGATGGTGGACCACTGAAGTCTTGTGAAGTACTATGTTCAGCATGTTGAATGTTATTGCCACGTTGCTACGTAAAAATCTACTTAGTTAGATTTGGCATAAGTTCATTTAATCCTCTGTTGTACTGATCCCCCTAACTCTCAGCATTCAGGGCACAAATAACATAATCATTGTGTAGTAAATGCAACAAAAAAATATGAGTGAGAACATCTCTTTGAAGCTTTTATAAAGATTATTTTATATAACACCTCATTCTCAGCAAACAATGCCGGCACCAAATGGAACAAGTGATAATCTCCTATTCTGCAGTTTTCACACAGTATCATTTAAATACCCGGTGTGTTATTGTGATGGGAGACCAGTTGGGATGCAAATAAACTATAGTTATTTGTGGCCTGCATCAGGAATAATCACCTGCTAGCTAGGCAGCAAAGTTGTGCCTTGCGGCTTCATGATTAGCAATGCAGGTAGGAAATGATAATGCAGCGATAGTGATGATTTCTTGAAAGGTTTTAAGTAATGCAAGAATAAGGTGCAAGTTGACACTGACTAAAAATAATACAAGATTGTCGTCTTACCATCATAAACGTGGCGGGTGCTGATGTAAGATGCTGAACAGCAGAAGGATGCAGTTACCGGTGGAGACGCCTGACCAATTAAAGTGAAAGTTTTTCTACTTTTAAGCACCGTATTATTCCATAATTGATGCAGTTGAGCAACGCTTTGATAAGCCAAGCATAATTTAACAGGTATCCATCTTCCTACTCTGTCTGTCGACCGTATTTCATGGCCTGTGACTCAAGGCAAGAGCGGAGTACGAGAATTTGTGTTTGGCAAAGTGCTGGAGTGATCTTCAAAGAAATTTTTTAACAAAAGCGGCATCACATGGTTGCAGATATTTTTTTTTAAAGCTCAAATTCTAAATGTCAACAGATTGACTGTAAATGCCAAAAAGGATATACATGGAACTGTACAGCTCCACAGAATGCCACTGTTTGAGTGATGAGTCCTTCAAATGAGTACAGTGCAGCTTTTTCCTGGGAGGGACAATTGACATTTTGCATTTCACTCTGCTACATTTTGTCTCTGGCCATTTTTCATGTGCAGAAATAAAAAGTTTCTACACAGGACTGTTTGCACTGGTTAACATTCGGCACTGAAAACAAAAGGTGCTGATAGCCATATGCTACGTGATTAATGAGACGTTCAAATGATCATAAAACAGTTTTCCCCTAAAGGGACACCTTGACATTTTGAGTTTATTTTGCTGTTTCTCAACATCACTCACTTGTCACACTTGTGTACCTTCAAAGTTTTTATTTATCCTCAGCCTTTCTGTTTTTAATCCCACTGCAATACTCCCGATGTTTTCTTGATAATGTATTAAAATTAATAGCTGTTGCTCTGAAAGGCAGTTGGCCCAGAGGACATACCTGTAGCGGTATGGTGATGTCTAAGAAAGAGGACAGTGAACTTTTAACCAGATTGTTTAAGACAATTTTGAAGAGTGTGAGGATGAGTGTGAGGAATGGACTGGCACCAATTTTCATGAACAAGAGTGATGTGCCGAGCTGTAGTAGGGATAAATTTGATGAGCCGTACCATGAAGATATGGAAAAGAAATGTTGAAGCTAGGTTAAGAAGAGAGGGGACGATCAGCAAGCAGCAGTATGGCTTCATGCTGAGAAAAAGCACTACAGATGTGATGCTTGAGAGTGTTGATGGAGAAGTATAACTGTGTCTTTGTGGATGTAGAGAAAGCACATGATAGGATGTAAAGAGAAAAAGAGAAGAACTGTGGTTGCATGAGGAAATCAGGAGTGGCAGAGATGTATGAGATGGGTTCAAGGTGGGAGTGGGATTACATCAAGGATCTGCTCTAAGCCCCTTCAGGTTTGTGATTGTGATGGACAAGCTGACAGATGAGGTCATGCAGGAGTCTCTCTGATATTTTCAGATGACATTGTCATCTTTAGTGAGCGTGAGGAGCAGGTGGAAGTGAGTATGGAGAAGTGGAGGTATTCTCTGGAGAGAAGAGGAATGAAAGTCAGTAGAGGCAAGACAGAATACATGTGTTTGAATAAGAGGAAGACGAGCATGCATGGAGCAAAGGTCATGAAGGCAGAAGAGTTTAAATACCTGGAGTTAACCATCCAAAGTAACAGACACACAAGTGCACGAGAGAGGTGAAGAAGGGAGTGCAGACAGGGTGGAGACGAGTGTCAGGGATGTTTTGTAGAAGAAGGAGAGCAGCAAGAGTGAAAGGGAAGGTTAGTGAAACCTGCTATGATGTATGGTTTGCTAGGAATACAGTGGCTTGCAAAAGTATTCCTTGAACTTTTCCATATTTTGTCACATTACCACCACAAAGATAAATATATTTCACTGGAATTTAATGTGAAAGACCAACCAGGTGAGATGGAGGCAGATGATCTGATGTGGCGACCCCTAAACGGAACAGCCAAAATAACAGCTCAATAATTATTAGCAGTAATATTTTTTGATGAAAAATATGGTCACAAATCCTGATTGGAATCCCTTTTATATTTTGAGTATCTCTGAAACTGCAGCAAAAATGCTGAGTCAATATGCATGTGGCACACAGAAATCAACCAACCGACCGCTGTTCTTGCTCCCACCATTCTCTCCACATGCGGAAGTCCAGCCCTCATATGTCATGGCACTTGAAGAAAGACTGTGTGTGTGTGTGAACTATTTACAAGCATCTGTTTGCCAAATAGTGACTCTTTCTATGTGCCACTGCACTGATTATAGCGCAGAGACCTCAGTGGAGCTGCTTATGTAATCTCATTACTCTCACTAATTGTTTATGAGGTCATTTTTCTAATACATTAGCGCAAGACAGTTGTTTACAAATGGGCCGGTAATCATGAAAACATAATTAAGAGCACCTGCTGTTAATGATGCAATGTCCAGGACATTAGGGATTAAAGTTTGGCTGTGCGCGGACAGGAGAACACACAAGCATGTAAACAAACACACTAGTATGTTGAACTCAGGGTGGCATTTGTCAGGAGTTTATTTCAGCAGAAGAGGCCATGGACAGATTTCAGTGCCTCCTCTTAATTTATCCTTGGTAGGTGATCACCTTCTCACTGCCTCATTTGACACAGATTCACACCTACTGCAGAAACGGCCCAGTTCCCCACTTTTACTCCCTACCCTTTATTTTATTTTTAAACAGCTCCCATAATCAGAGCCAGCAGCATCAGGGCACACTTTTAACCACCCTAATATCCCATGCATGGGAGGCAAACAGCAGTGCTGATGCACTCCAAGTTTTCGTGGGAGTCGCACATTTGGGAGCTTTTGGTTTTGGCTGCCCGTCATGCAGTTTCGTCCAAAGTGGCGCTCTGCCCTCTGCGGGATTGTGAAAGGCCAGACGACACCTGAGGTGGTGTGGAGCGTTGGCAGCCACACAATATGATGTGACTGAGGAAAATCAAGAGTTTTAGCGAAGAGCCCAGACAGCTGCAAATCGACATGCCGTACCCGGAGATAAGTTCTGCTTTAATGGCCGATATAAGTATATTTGGCTTTGGAAGGTATTTAATTGGAGCACTTTAGTCTGTCAGATTTTAAGACTAATATCCAGTTAGAATAAACAGTAAGTTTATGTTCTGCTTATTTAAATAGATGAGCTGGAGAAGACATAATGCTTAAACATTATAGGAAATATACTTCCTTCCTGTATTACTAAGAGTTAAAGAGAGAACTCTGACATGAAGATAAAGTAGTAACTTCCATAAAGACACTGTCAAGGTTGGCTGTGTGGCAGCTAAGAGATGGACCCAAAATGTAGGACTCGGAAGACAAGACGCAAACTCAAAATCAGCTTTAATGTTGAGCTCTTGCCGAAATACGAAATAACGCAATCCCAGAACAAATAGTTCAACACTACAACTCTTCTAGGAAAAGCAGGAACACAGCCATGAGGAAGAACAATAGAAGACAATAAATACAAACACAGAATAATGAGAGGATGGGAAACAGGTGGGAGGACAGCAACCAATCACAAAAAGTAGAACTAAATACAAAGCGCTCGTGACAAGAGACTATCAAAATAAGACAAAAATAACACTGACACCAAGACTCAAACATATGAACTAGACACAGAGACCAAAGACCAACAAAGCCAACATAGGAAGAACAGACTGGGAATACAAAACGGAATTAACAAACCTATCGTCAACTAATCGAGAAACTAGAGGCACAAATGCAAGAAATGCATGAGCACAAGGAAAGTACTCATATCAACAAAAACAAAAAGCTGCGGTGCTAGAACATAAACCCCATCTCAAAACAACAAACACAGGATGAACTTAAAGAACCTCGGAACAGGAGCACAGAACAAAAGGCATGAAATACCAGAAGGAACGTCCATCATGAATAAGGAAATGAACGAGATGTGTCGACACCGAGACCTAACAGAAAGCTGAATACCAACCACCCAGAACACAGAACCATAATCAAAAGTACAAAACTAAAGAAAACACAGAGTCAAAGACTCTAAATTCTATTCACATAGATACAAACCAAGAAACCATAGAATCCGGATATATGGCATGTTAACACCAAGAAACGATGTACTTTTATAAATTCAAAAAAAGGAACAACAGTGAATGTTTGACAGCCCATTCCAATTTGCAGTTCATCAGGCAAACAAGGAGAGCTCTTTACAAGAACAGCACTAACGCAGAGGTTGAGGAGCTGCTTTGTATTAAATGTTAAAGGAAAGAAGGCCTAAGATACCCACAGCCGAAAAGCTTGCTCATCATTTAATCATAATTTCTGTTTCTCTTTCCCTTTCATGCACGGACTGATCCAACAATGCCTCGGTCCTTCCTTTTTTAACTCCCTCACTCCTTCCGTCATCTGTTCATCTTCTATCATCTTTGTAGCCCGTCTCTCTGTAGAAATTCTGACCTTTCAAACAGCTGTTCTACCTCTTTCACATGCACACACAGCCTGTGGCTTGGCATTATCTCGCTGGCATTAGAGAAACAGCTTTGGGTGTCTCTGCCCTCATGCCATGCTGTTGACATTTTGAGCTCTGAAAGCTCGTGCACACATGCCGTCGCTCTATCAGTATCTATCTCCATCTCCTTCTCATGGAACACACACACACACACAAAAAAAATGGTACGCATACACACACACACACACACACACACACACACACACACACACACACACACACACACACACACACACACACACA
>JAVDPK010001647.1:70205-99894 GCA_034780415.1 Cichlasoma orientale
CACACACACACACACACACACACACACACACACACACACACACACACACACACACACACACACACACACAGAGTCAGGCAATGATGCCACACACTGATCATACCATTAGTCTGCAGCTGTAGCAGCATGTAAATTCTTTTTCTTCTCTTACTCTGTTTTGCGTTCTCATTTCCTCACTTCTCAGTCTTTGTTTCATTTCAGCTTCAGACTGACTTCCCAGCCAGTCTCAATTCCCTCGGCTAAAACCACTTTTTAACCTGCTTTCACACATGCTGCATTTTTAATCAAACCCTTTGTGAAACGCTCAGTTTGCGAGTTGCAACAGATGCTCATTTAGAAAACACTGGCATTCATTGTAATTAACTCACAGCAACCCTACCTGAACTCAATTAACACACGATTCTCAAAGCACAAGCACTAATAAGAGAAATGATTTGCACAGCTGACACAATATCAGGAGGAATTAAAAAAAAAAAAAAAGCCACGGTTGGGTTCAAATGACAGAGAGCAGCTTTTTGCTGTCATATCTGTGCTCTTATGTATTTTATGTCTTATTTGACCACGTCCTTGTGCTTGTTCTGTTTTAGAAAGTGTGTTTGTACTATTCACTGTGAGCCACACACACACACACACAGTCAAAATAAATGGAATATATAATTCTCTGGCTTGGAGAGGAGCAAACTGTGTGGAGCCAATAAATTTTCAGTAATTCAGCCAAGTTTTGACTACAAATGATACGCCTTAAGTTTAACCTCAGTGATGAAGAAATACCCACATCTTTGCATTATACAATGCATGTAGATCTTACCCAGTGTGCTCACTGGTTCCCCCTGAGCTTTTGGATTTAAGTTTTGTGCTCATTTTGGACTTTGTTACTTGGACTGCAACATTCAAGTATTTTTTTTTCTGCCTGCTTTGGGCCCTGCATTTGGGTTCTACATTCTACAAACCTGACAATACAAAACACAATTTCAGAAAACTTATTGCATCCAATAAAGTCACACCCACTGACCATTACTGTCACGGCCCGTCAGGTGCTGCTCTGTCGGAGTGTTTTTGTTTTTTCTCTCTCTCCCTTTTTTGTTTTGGTTTCCTGGCCTGTGGTCCATGGGTGGGGCCTCCCTTCATCTGTTCCTGAGGGGATGATTGAACTCACCTGTTGCTGATCACTCATCTAGTCCTCTTAAGCGTGAGGGGAACAGCTAGTCTTTGCTGGATTGTTGACTGTGCAACAGTTAGTGTACTGGCTCTCTGTTCATGTCTAACTGTCTTGTAGCTCTGCATTGGTTTTAACCCTTTGTTCCCCCTTGTGCTCAGATTGTCAGGAGAAGGCGAGTGGCCTGAGTTTCATTCCTGGTTTGGGAGAGAGCCGCCTGATTTTCTGTTCTGGATTCTGACCCCATTGGAAGCCCTCATACCCGAAAGACTTGGTTCTGATTTTTCCCGCCGGATTTTTGATGAATAAATCTGTTTTCTAATCGGCAGCGCTGTGCGTTTGTGTTTCCCACCTCAGACCTTGTCAATTACTTGTATTTGAAAGTTGTGACTTCATACAAAAGGTAACCAGCAAACTGCAATAAGTTTATATGGAAAGAGAAAAAAAACCCTCAAAAGAAAACATGTTTTTAGGCAGAAGAACAGGCACCAAAAAGTATCATTTACAACCAAAGTCTTAATGAAGCAAATGGGGAAAAATAGACCAAAAGGATTGAACAAAACTAAAAAATGGAACTAACTGAAAACACTTGAAATATGGACATGTATACTGGACACTCACTGGACACTTTGTTAGGTACACCCCGATAGTACTGGGTTGGACCTCCTTTAATTCTGCTTTAAAATGTAGCATGCAGTCAAACTGCTGGAAACATTCCTCAGAAAGTTTGGTCCATGACACGATAGCATCACACAGCTGCTGCAGATTGGTTGGCTGCACATTTATGATGTGACTTTCCCATCTCACCATCCCCCAAAAGGTGCTGTACTGGATTGAGATCTTGAGAGTGTGGAGACCATTTGAGTACCAATATGAGATGGCTTGAGCTTTGTGAGATGGCGCCTTTTCCTGCTGGAAACATCCAGCTGACGTGTTATTGCTGACATGGTCAGCACTAACACTCAGGTATGCTGTGGGATTTAAATGATGCTCAGTTAGTACTAAGGGGCCCAAAGTGTGCCAAGAAAATATCCCCCACACATCACACCACCAGCAGCCTGAATCAGTGATACAAGGCAGGATGGATCCATGCTTTCATATTATTTATGCCAAATTCTGACCCTACCCTCTGAATGTGACAGCAGTAATCGAGACTCATCTGCCGCCAACAACAATTCCACATTCAAAGTCACTTAAATCACCTTTCTTCCTAATTCTGATGCTTGGTCCGAACTGCAACAGGCTGCCTCAAACATGTCTACATGCCTAAATGCTTCTGTGTGATTGGCTGATTAGGTATTTGTGTTAACAAGCAGTTGAATAGATGTACATAACAAAGTGGCTTGGGAGTGTATATCCATTTATGAAAAGAATGTCAGAGATTCCTCTTTCATTCTCTTCTGCTGCCCACGTGCCAAAATCCCTCACTGATCATCACTTAATCATGTAAACCTGTCTTCACTCTCCCTGATTACCTGTTTCTTGGAATTAAGATGCTAAACCACACAACAGCCTAACTAATTTATAATACTAAATAAATAAAACATTTCACTGTTAATGTTTATGAACATGGTGCAATTAAAAGTACAGGGTAAGTCCTTTTATAGTACCGATTTTATAAAGTTTAGGGAACCACTAAAAGAGACTGTTTCTGGGATGTTATCTTAAATGCACTGGGTGCAACATGTCCCAATTCAATCGCATCTTTAAACTATGCTCACCTGACACACACGCACACACGCAAACGCACACGCTAACCCATGGGACCTCATCAGGTGGCATAATTCAATAAATCGAATAAATTGATTCATTTTTTTAGACAATATTATGTATATTATATGTATTTATATATAGACAGATGTAGTATTACCTAAAGCCAGACCATCTTTACTGATGACCATATATTTGGCCAAGTCCTGATCTAGGGCACAGTAACCATGGGAAAAATGGATGATAAAAAGATCCAGTTAACCAACTATGACAGGAATAACATGGCATTTCCTGTTTGGAGGCAGGACTTAACCTCACCAAATGAGAGGGGCCATGGTCAAGTCCCTGACCAGCACAGAAGGAATGACAAAATAATCTGGCACCATGAATTTCTCCACGCCACCATTAACCTCTGTAATACAGCACATCTGCTGACTGTCCTCTGCGGTCTCTGGGACAATATAGTTCAAGAAGAGCAAAAGAAGCAAGACAGGCATTGTTATCTGGGGCACCATAATTTCCCCTGAACTTCAGTGCGCTGAACCCCACAGAAGAGATTTTTGCTCATGGTAGTGAAAGGTATGTCTGAGGAATACAAAAGTAGAAGAACCCTGTACAGACCACAGAGGAAGCAACGGGCGAGGTCATCATGTTACCTTCCTGAAGAATAAACTTCTTCTCATTTTGTATACCTAAATTATTTTTTAGTGTTACTTTCCGCTTGCCTTTAGCATTATAATTATTTTATTACCACCTATTTAGGCGACAGATTATTCTAACTTGATATTATATGTTTACATGTGTGTTTACAGACAGTGTTGTGTATTTTGATATTTAAGAATGTTATTTTGTACTGCTATGTTAGTGAAATTAAGCACTAATTTATGCTTAGATTAAATTGTTGTGTGTGTGTGTGTGTGTAGGTCTTGCCATCATTACATACACACTGAGGTTAACCTTCTGGGATTTTCCAGGATATTTTCCAGAGACCTGATTCATCAGCGGGTTGTGATTTTGTGTGCACTGATTTCTTATCTTGAGCATAACCAGCTCTTTAGGTCAGGTGTACAGCATAAGTTACTATGGTGACATGCCCCTGTAAAAAGTGACACTGCAGCCTCAGTTAAGTTACCTCACAGAACCCCGAATCTTGTTTCGTAGTACAGGCCTCTGTTCTCTGGCCTTGTTCTTGATTTGTGTCCTCATGCCTCCGAGTTATTTCCCTCTGAGTTTTTTTTTTTTTTTTTTTTCTGGTTGGATTTTTATTGGACTTTCCTACAGCATGTTCCCCTTTTCACCTTTTTTTTAAGTACTACAAAAGCTTTTCTTTTTTTTTCTTTTTGCTTCACCTGTTGACTCCAGCAGCTTGACTTTTGTTTCATATCTAAACATTGTTACGAACAGGATGGGTGGTGTAGAATTGGTTTTAGATGCGATGAGACGAAAACAAAGTGAAGTTATGGACCATACGATCAAAACGATGAAAAAGAAAACCCTGTAAAGGAATTTCTGTGTAAGATAAAGTATTACCCCCCCCCCCAAAACAAACAAGCAAACAAACAAAACAAAAACAAACTTTTATTATAAATTAAAGAATGTAAAAGGCACATGGAAGATAATAGTCTATTAAAGTTGTAGACAACAGTATGAATCCCCAGAGCACTGTAAATGATAACAGACATCACTGACCCACTGAAATGGCAAGGAACTGAAGGTTAGTATTAATAGACACTGTGTGTTAGTGTTACTTTAATTTAACCTATAGAACAAATGTGCATACGCTACAATAAATACAAAGGTAAATACCTGGAATGTTTACAAAACCCATATTTTGTCAATCACCTAAAATAAGTGCTACAGCAGGGGTGGGTAACTTTTTTTCAGTGGGCTTATTATAAAGACAATTAATTGCTCAGGTCACCTTAATATAATAATAACAAATATACTTTTAAATAGACAGCATTTGTATAATGCCATTCTTGTCTGCTGACCACTCTGAGCACTACGCACACACTGCATTAATAACAGTGCTTAACACACTCTTACATGCAGCTGTTTCACATATTTAATGTCACCAGATCATAATTTTCTCCTTATTTTTAAAATATGAGGCTCTACTGCCAGTAGACCTCCATGTGTTTGTGACTGGTCATATGTCGCCAGCACAGCCTCTTTATGTCTGTACAATAACCACCTTCGTGTGATGGCTTAGTGAGACTGGCCCAAAAAAGGATGGAGTACAACTTACAAGGGCAAAAACATGACTATAAATACACATAAGGAGCTGACAGGGACATGAAGAAGAGGTGCAGACAATCAGAAAGGAGGGAAAAAGACAAAGACGGCAAGTAAAACCAACAGATGTGTTGGAGGCAGGAAAGCAAGACGACAGTTCAAGTTGTGGTTCGGGTTTGATTTTGGCTCATCAGGTCAGTATTATTATGGTTGTGGTTAGAAAAGTACTCCATGAAATGAATGTAAATCAGAGTAATGTCCTCTGAAGCGACGGATACCCAACTGTGATTGTGCGTCATAGCTGCAGACCTGCGTAAAACCCTACACATTTTTCATCTCCTGCGTCCCGAGTGCAGACGAGGGTTTGTGTCTCAGGCTGTGTGAGCCAATCTGTGTACTTTAGTCTCATCTGCCACATCCTGCCTTTAGCCTGGAGTAAAGCAGAATGATGCTTTTGTGCACGCATGCTTTGCGCGGCTGTGGAGTGCTACACAAGAGATGAGGTCTGTTAATATGACTGTTTGTTGGGCCTGGTCTCAGTTTGCAATATTACACAAACACTCACATGCAGTTGCCAGTGACTACAAAGACTAACTTTAACTTCACAGACAGCTCAAAATGGCCAATCAGCCTGCGGCGATGAGGCGAGCGAGGCCAATTGGATGACAAAGAGAGAGAAAGAGCTATTAGAACAAACCCATGGGTATACAGGCCAATCAGAATCGATATACCAATCCAACTAGCCAATAGCTCGACAGTTAATTATGAAAGCTGGACAGACAGAAACACTTTAGAGGCCAATTTCTATTTCCAGTGCTTAGCTTTTATTTTTTGGGGACAGTAAACCGCCGAGAGAACTGCAGTAAACTTGCTTATAGTGAAATAATTAATCAGATGTGGACTCTGGGAACCAAGTTTAGTGCAGTAATCATATTTGTTTGTTAAATGGACCAAGGGATTTGACTAACAGCTTTCCAGACTAGCTCAAATAAATTAAGCATTCACTTTGCTCCCCAAAAAGGAAAAACTAAGCAAATGTATAATGTTTCAATGAGACTTTTATCACTGTAGCTAAAGACAGCTGGAATAAACTGCACAACACTGACTTGAAATGCACTTATTCATCTCCCAACTCCACAGATATAGATCTCTTTGTTAAAGATAGGAGGTTAAAAAAAGTAATTACAGCAGAAAAGGTGCACACACAGTAATTACTTCCCTGTAAACAGCTCACAGATGCTGTATGGACAAAATAAAGATGTGTAAACTGTTTTTAACCTGACCTGTCTGCTTTCCATGAAATACGATGTGACTGTGTTTACTTGTTGGTGCAGACACAACAATACAAGGATAACAACAGTGCATGCGATTTCCAAATGGACTCCAACTGGACTGAACAGTGTATTAAGAACAACCACTTATCCATTGTGTCCACAGCTGATGGCCTGATTCTCACTGTAATCCTAAATTTTTAAGTCTTAACCCGCAAACAAGCCTTTGAAGGGGCTTGAAAAAAAAGAGAAAATGGCCAAAAGATCCTCACTCTTACAAAACATCACTCTGATGCTCTACAGGGCAAATTGGATTATAGATAGCTGAACAAGTACACACACACACAGGCTACACGTAGACTCACAAGGTGGAAGCATTACAAGCCTTTGCTGTCACGGCACGCAGCAAAACCCATTTGCTCATTTGTCCTTTTCCTTAAGCTATTTCACTTATCAGATAATACGTCCGTTACAGCTGTAAAGTACACAGTGCCTCAAATGTCTCGTGTTCAAACGCAATGAATTGTCTAAATACGGAGTAGGAGGAGGGATTTTCAGGAGAAAAAGTAATACTGGAGAAACTTTATCTTAAGGAAGATGTCATATCCAAGCTAATGAATAAGTGAGGATGAAAACTCTCACAAGATTGGCTTAGACATGGGAGACATTAATTTCGCTGACCTCTGTGACTCCCGTCCTATAGAAAGGAGGCAAATACTAGATCCTTCCTTAGGAGATAACAGTCTAATTGAAAACCAGATGAATCCTTTGACCTTTCAAGTTAATTATACATTGATACTTAAGATTATTCTCTCACTGCACAGTCTGTGCTATAGGATCTAAAGCCGGATGGTGAGAAAATTAAACTGGGCCACTCATTCTGGGAATGGTTTTGACAAGGAAAGTTTCATTTTATGTTGAAAGCGCTGAATTTCTTATGCGGCTGAATCCTCCTGGAGTCCCTGCAGTGCAAAGATATTATAGGCCTGCAGCGTGTGTGAGCACAACCCCCCCAAAAAGTCTGAAAGCAGTTGTTTTTCAGTGACAATGCTGAATTAATTTAAAATAACAAAAACATGTTTCTTAGCCGTGACTTGACGAAAGGCTTTATTTGATTATAAATCAATGTTTTTTTTCTCTCCAGTCTTAAAAATACAATGCTATAATAAAAAAAAATATTCATAATAAATTTTTGAGTTCTGAAATTTTTAGAGACATGGTTTAGCTATTAAATGCAAAATTCATAACCAGTAGATGCGGCTGCAGCCAACAAAGCAAAAGAATTCCCCAAAGGAGGAAAAACCTCTGGCTTAATGGCATGTTGAAAATTCACATGAAAACCCATCTGATATGCACCATCATAATTTAACATGTCAGTCTTGTGGCTGAAAAAGCACGAGTCAGTGTTATGTAATGCCACTTAAATTCAGTGTGTATTTGATGGGACCTGATACATACCTGAGACATTAACATTTGCATACCAGAGGATGGAAATAACCATATGAGAGCGAGGAAAAAAATGCATATCGAGGCCACACTGTGAAGCATTTAGCGCACAAAATACAGTTCATTCCCACATTTTGATTAATTCAAATTAATTAATTCAATGTTTGGGCTTATTTGTTCCAAAAGCACAACAGACCAGACCTTTGGCCCTGAAGGATGAGCTGCACGTCAACACCTCAGCACACACTTCACTGGAAACGTTTTCACAAAATACAACTCAAACTTTCAAGCAAAGTGTTGTTGATACACAAACAATGCCTCTTCCCAACCATTGTAAGGTAAATGAGCTACAACCTAATTTTAATGAAAACATGCCGTCCCCCGAGCAGGACATCAGTTTCTAATTGCAGCCGGCTGTGAGACAAGCGCACAGGAGCCTCTTCACACATCAGGGGTGTCCTGTTGGTTATACTACAACACTTACTATTAAAAAGTTTTTGGATACCATTGAGGTTTTTTTTTTTTTTATTGGGAACATGGTCAATAACTTTCTTCAGTGTAGTGTAGCCAAAATAACTTCACAAATTAATGATGTCCTGGGAAGTTTTTCATTAATGCTCAAAGCATTACATGTTATTTTAGAAAAATGCAGCAATTATCAGTTGCATTGCATTACAGCATTTATATGCATTACTCCATTTTGTTGCACTTGTCTGGAGTTCAGGGAGGTCGTAGTGATGGCAGGCTTAGCAGGGTAGTCTCTCCAGCGTGTTCTGGGTCTGCCTCCATCTTCAAAGGATGGCACCCAGAAGGCGTCCTAATTATAGGCCTGAATTACCTCAGCTAGAATTTTTTGATATGGAGGAATGGTGTCTGTACTCCAAGCTCACTCTGGAAGTCTGTTCACCCTACCTGTAAGGATGAGCTCAGCCACCCTATGAAAGAAACTCATTCCAACCACTTGTACCCACAACTGCAGGCTTTCACTCACTACCCAGAACTTATGATTATAGGTGAAGCGCAGATTGACTAGTAGATCTAAATCTCTGCCTTCAGGCTCAACTCCCGGTTTACCGAAACATCCACTACAACACCTGCATTACTGCTGATGTGGCACCAATTGCACCAATCTGCCTGTCCGTCTCACATTATAGGTTTCCATCATTTGAGCACAATATCCTGAAATAATTAAATTCTGTTGCTTGGGGCAGCAACTCCCCTATAACCCAAAGGGAGCTGTCCATTGTTTTCCAGCAGAAAACTATAACATCAAACTTGAAGGTGCCGACTTTCCTCCTGACTGCTTCGAATGGCCTGTAAGCTGCCTCAAAGGTCACCTTCTGATAAAGGCAATGGAACAATCTGCAAAGCTGGGTCTTCAAAATGGAAGCCTTTGTCAGTCTGTCCTTGTCCACGAATATCAGAAACAGAACTGGAGACAAGGTAACCATTTCAGAGTTCAACACGTACTAAAATATTTTTGACACTGTGTCATCTGCTGTATATGGACACAGCTCTTTGGTTTGGCTTGTTACAAAGGCCTCAGTGTTCTATAATTCTGCGGTAACCCCACAGGGATACCACAAAACACATACATACTACCATGACCTTTCCGGCCTACAAGGGTAGAGAGATGGTGCATGGCTTCAGGCCCAAGAAGATATTCAACAGTGCTCTTCCTAAATCATCACTTAGACAACATTTATTGCTACTGAGAATTCCCCTGGCCCATTCCTACAAGGGCATTTAAAGAAAAACATTACACTATTTTACAGACAAAATAAACTAAATATAAACTATGCAGATACCATCTGCTGACCTTCTCTGCCACAGCGGTTGTAAGCAAAAAAAAGTCCTGTGTTTCCAGGCTTCTTTTCGTCACCGAATTCCTTCAGCTGCTCTTCTTTTGTGATGCAGATTGAAGACCTGACTCAGTGTCCTCCAAACACCTCATGTTAAGATGTATCTGCTCTTTGAGCACATAAGCATTGATGTAGGCAATTAATTAATAATTTCTAAGGCACGTATGCGTCTAAGGCGAGGTAATGAATATCTTACTTCTGTGGACCAGTCTTAATGAGGCCTTCGTGTCTTGATGCAATGATGGACTGTTCAATGTTTTTCTGCCATGTTTTTAGATTCTGTAGCTGATCTACACCACATCTGCTCTCATTAAACTGAACTTTTTTATTTTATTTTTTATTTTGCCAGTCAGAGAAAGTTATAAAATGGTTTTACCTGATGATTTTATCACTGTTTGATTCATGGCCATACATCAGGTACATTCCAGCTTCTAAAACAGAAATAACTAGATGACAATTAGCTGCAATAAAACAGTACATGTGTTCACAGAAGGATGCAGGGCTATTTATTGTGTTTCTAGGAAGCGTTTAAGAGGCAAATTTTGTTTAAAATGCCCCTGTGGACCAGTACAGCTGAATGCATGGTAAGTCATTAGGCAATATAACTGAGAAAACAACAGCTTTAAAGTAAAAAAATTGAAACACATTTCCAAATCCAAATTTACATTAACCATTCATTGACTCAAAGAACAGAGCAATCTATTCTCAGAGGCCTGCAGGCAGTGGCCACATGGCGAGGAAAGGTTAAATGCATTTACATTGAGTACAAGAATGACTCCCGAGGGAAGTCAGAGGTTAATTTCCCCGCTTTAGACCACCCTAATAGCAGATGCTTAAGTAGAAGGAGCATTAGTCATTTTATTGCTGAACAGAGTTTTCCTCCAGAGAGTCCAACTTTGCTACTTTAACTGTTCCACAGCATTCACATAAGCTGGGGATAATGCAGAGAAGTTAATTTCTATAAGTTTCTTGGAATTGATTACTTTTCTTATGAACCACTGTGGTTTAATTGCACATGTAAGTGACCTATTATATATGCCACTGGCAATAAGGGCCTGAATATTAAGCTTGCCAGTTAAGAAGATGAATTGTCAGTGCAAAAAATTGGACTGCTGTGCATATGGAATTAAGTTAATAGTTAAGTTTTTACTGCTAATGAGCGTTTCATCATATCAGTCAGTAGGACTTAAATACTACTAAATGTAATTTCTGTGACAATCAGATGATGCTTGATTTAAATGTAGTTTTTTTTAATTTTTTTTATGAGAATCAGTGCAATCAGTGGTACAACATAACAAAATTCTTGATTGCTCGTTGGCAACACTAACCCAAGGGTTAGGTTTAGGGTTAGAGTTAGGCCAAGTGGAACACCAGTCTGCCTCAAAGTGATTCTGGCAAACCGTCAGAGGACTCAGGAGGGGAAAGCGTAGTGCCCTGCTCACATGGTGTATAGTGGGGGTGGGGTGCTGCTGACTTCAACTGAGGATATAGTCGGGTGGTGGAAGGAGTACTTTGAGAACCTTCTTAATCTCACTGACGCGTCTTCAGAACCTCAGATTCAGAAGGAACAATGCGGTTTTCATCCTGGTCGCGGAACTCAGCTCACACTTGAGCAGTTTGCAGCGAGTGTGAAGTGGCAGGTATGAGAATTAGCACCTCCAAGTCTGAGACCTCAGCTGAGAAAGGGTGGAGCGGAAACCTTCTTGAACTGTGGTCTCAAGAAGTTATTCCTAAGGTAGGGAAGGGAACGGGAAAGACTGAGGCATGCAAAATTACACAAGAACTGGAGTGTGTCAGAAAACAGAACAAAAGGCACAATCACATAAAAAGGTTTACATGTCCTTCAAGAAGCCTGTTCAAGACGTCTGGAGAATCGTTCTCAAAGACGTCTTAAAGAAATTATGCAATAGTAAAGGTGGTCATACCGAATACTGACCTTTAAGTTGTTTTGTATAAACTCTGTTTTTGCCTTGTATGATGTATTTCCATGTATGTTTGCACATTTCAATAAATAGCTGCACCTAGTTGCCATTTTCCTACCAAAATATAAAGAAATGGTGGCTCAAGACTTTTCCACAGTATTATAGAGCATCACAGTTCATAGACTATAGTCAAATCAGCATGTTAAATAGCAGCCTTTATCAGATCGAGTACTAAGCACCACCACAAATGTTGAGACTTTTAATTTTGTTATGAGTCCACCCAGGGAAGAAACATCTTGTATGACTCATGGTGGCTCTGTAGGTTCGCATTGTTCTGCAAAGACTTCTGAGGAAACCCTTTGTTCTGATAAAACTCTTTGCAGCAAACTCTTGTTCCAGATTTTGTGATGCAAGCTCTGGGAAAACAAAGCTAAATAACTTATATGGTGGTAGTATAGCTCAAAAAGCTAACAACAGCACAGATGCATCCCAGGAGTGGACGAAGACGTGGAAACGAGCACCAAGGAGATAAAGGACTGCTCTGAACAGGCGTCGCAAGTCGAGGTACGATTATCCATGGCTGACGATGACGTTGCTCTGCTAAATGCTGAGGTACAGAATTGCACCAAAGAATCAATCTTTCTAATTTTACTGTGATTGCTCATCCTAAACCTGCCAGAGGGCGCTGAAGGATCATAAATATCAGTGAGGGCAAAGACAAATATAGTTTTTGGGATATTATTGTGTTGGGTCAGTGCACCCATACCTACCTACTAAAAGTCTCAATAGTGTGTCAAATACTACTGCCACTGATTCTACAGAGACATGCATGAAGCGTTCCACGGTGTCAGTGATAACATCATGTCACTTAAAGAGCAAAAATGGCCACTGGAGCTGAGAGGTGGAGTAAGTCACAAGTTTTCAAGCAAGGTGTCCAGTTCGGTTTACGAGAAGATGGTGTTCAGGTTCCATCATCCCCCCTTCACAACATTAATCCTCGATGCTGGCAAAATACGCCGAGGGCCAAGCATCCATAAGTGACAAGCTGGGAGTAAAACCCATCTCACTGTGATTGTAACACCAGCAAGCTGTGCTGTATCTCTTTATCCAGATTAGGGTTCTAAAGAGGGAACATTAGAGCATTAGACATATGAAACCACATTGAGGTACATTGTGTTGCACCCCATTTTATAATGGGAGATTTTTATCTACCAGCTTTTTAAAAAGTAAACAAAAACAAACAAACAAACAAAAAAACCCCCACTACCACAACCACCACATTAAAATGATGTCACCCCAGCTGGCTGTCGTAACCTAGCACAAAGATACACAGACATAATTATTCTACAGACTGCTGAATTGAATTAATTATGTCTATAAATATGTTGGCACTGTGTGTTAATCTTCTGCCAAGCCCATATGTCATATTTCCAGTCCAACAAGGTAATACTGCCTTGAGAGTCTCTGGCGGCTACAAAACTCATTTTCACTCCAGTGCAGCTATTTTTCTGCACATCCCTCCCTCTCTGCTCCTCTTCTCCTGTGAACACTTAAACAGCAGGAAGATATTCATCCAGCACTTTTTCAAATGATGGACAGAGAATGCAACACGTCTTGCTGCACTCTTCTGCGTCCATTGTTCTCTTTTTAATCTTGTGGTAATTGACACCGGAAACTCTCTTTTGTGGCTGTGTCATGTTGTCGTCTCTTCTTTTCCCTCCCCCTCTTTTTCCTCTTCCTCTCCTTTTCAGTCTCCTTCGTTTTTGGTTATTTACACAAAAGCTTGTTTAATGTCCTCCCTGTTTTCTCAACTTCCCTCCTCCTTATTTCCAGTGATTGACACTTAAAAGCCATAGCTGTTTAGAGTTTTTCTTTCCCCAGACACTGAAGGGCTCTCTAAGTAATGAAAATGAATAGAGCGAGTGTGTCTGTGTGTGTGTGTGTGTGTGTGTGTGTGTGTGCATGCGAGGGAAGCAGTGTTGACAAATGTAAGTGGAACTGAGGAAACTGAAAATGTAAATTATTCTGGGGTGAAAATCACTGTGAATGACTGCTATTGAAGACTGCTGGAGTGGTTTTGTTCTCATAATGAGGAGGCTGTTATGAATCATAGGTACATGATGAGGTTTTGGAAATGTGAATTAAAAAGAGACTTGGACCTAATGATTTCATTTAAAACTCAGCGGGCGTTTGTGAGGGGAGACGGTAGGAGAATGTCGCAGGGCGTACAAATACATTTCAGAAAGTCTGCATCTGTTTCTTTTCTCATTTTTAATAACAGAGCAAGGAAGTTTTTCTTTATTTTGAACATTTTCTCTCCTTGTAATACATCTTTCTAATAGTGAAAAAAGCTTTTTTTTTTCCCCTGCCAGTCTCTCAGCCCATGTTTCAGTCACGTTTTAATCTTTATCCACTGCTGATCCTGTCAGTTCCTATTTTTACTCCTGCCAAGGAACAAAAGAAATGACAAGTGCTTTCATTAATGAGAGAATCAATGCATTTGGTGTGTGAAGTGTCTGAAAATCTCAATCATAAGATTTTCCATTTTATTTTATTTCTTTAAACTCTGAAGCACAGACTTGCCGTTTCCTTACTCATCCTATGTTTTTCAAATGTCAAGCTGCTGCTGCTGAATTAACTTGGCATGCCAGTCGATTGCTCATCACCTTTAATTAGGTCCATACTGAATGCTCAGTGCATCCCAGTTTTATGTCCAATGCCAATGTCCAGAGCCAATGCACGAAGTAGTATGCACTCTCTGCAGCAGGGTAGGAAGTAAGGGTATAAACAATGGTGGCAATTAGCGTACAGATTTTTAAAATGCACTAACCACAGTACCAAGCAGTGGCTTCCAAATGGTGTGCTTTGCGGTTTTATGCCAACCATTTTTTTATGGCACTATACAACTGCAATAAAAGGAATGGATGGTTTATAAAAAAATATAATTGCTATAAGGGCAGCATAAGCGGACGAGCGGAAGGAAATGGATGGATGGATGGATGGATGGATAATTGCTATAATCAGTACTTTGTACACACTCAAGGCCATCACGCACTTGCTGGATGGTGGGAATCATTACAGTGTGAAACATTCTTTTGAGAGAACCTTGGCCTATTTCAAAAAAAGTGCTTAATGTTGCCTGGAGGTCCCAAGATTATTTGTTTGATTGTGTGGAAATGATAGCGTGATGGAGGCAAAATGATTATGGAGCTTAGTGAAATAGATTTTTCCTTTTCCAATCTGTGAGGTTTTAGGTGGGGCATAATAAAAAAATCATCTGGTCCTTACCAGGTTCTAAAATAGTTTAAATATAAGCTGAGATGAACAACAACGCATCACGTACTACGCTGTCATTTTATTTTATTTTATTTTTTTTACAAAAATTAAGCTAAAATGCAGAAGCAGTGTTTGAAAAATAAGTACACTCATAACTTGAAGCGATAAAGCAATAGCTTCAACATTGCTTCAGATCATTGAGGTTTGCAGGAGTTTGTTTATGCATAGTTAGTTTAAGATCTCACCACAGAATTTCAGTTTGGTTGAGCTCTGGACTTTGACTGGGCCACTGCAAAACTTTGATTTTTTTTCTTTTCAGCCATTCTTTGTAGATTTGCTGTTGATCGTTGGGATCATTGTCCTGTTGCATGTCCCAATTTGAGCCAGCTGTCAGACAGATACACTCATATTTGACTCTAGAATACTTTGGTAAACAGAGGGGTTCATGGTCAACACAATGACAGCAAGCCCAAATCATCATCCCTACACCACTGTGCTTCACAGTTGGTATGAGGCGTTTGTGTTGACATGCTGTGTTTGGGGTTTGCCAAACGTGGTGCTGTGCATTATGGCCAGTCTGCACTTTGGTCTCATCAGTCAAAAGTACTTTGCTCCAGAAATCATGTGGTTTGTTCAGATGTAACTTTGCAAACCTAAACCAGGGTTCTAGCCAGAAAAAAAATTCCGGTTATGTACGTAGGACTGACGCGGAATTCTAAAGATAGAGCGATAATTCTCTTTGCATGTAAACCAGAAGAGTTACACTTACATATCATGCCTTCAACGTGTCCCAGAGCACAGTTTACTAATGGGTTTGCTGAAATCACATTCCCAATCTACCACCGGTAGATTGCAAATTGCTGTGAAATAATACTATAGTGCAGAGATCTAGTGAGAGAAAAAAGATCTGAGTCAGGCGGGCGGAGTGCCTGGGGCGCGTGTCTGCTGGCAGCACCTCGCAGTGCCGGGCGATCAACCGCTGGCTAGTAAACGGTGCTACCATATTTTTCTTTTAGAGAGAAGGAACTTTATCCTGGCAGCTCTTCCAAGCAAACTCACTTTCAGTTCAGTTTTCCTGACTGTACTGTCATGAAGTTTAACATTTTCTACGCTAACCGAGGTCTGTAGAGTTTGAGATGTTGTTCTTGAGTTTCTTGCAGTTTCTCTAAGCAATGCATGGTCTGACCTTGGCGTGAATTATCTGGGACATCCACTCCTGCTAAGATCGGCAGCTTGAATGTTTTCCACTTGTGAATAATGACATATTTTGTTGAGGATGATGGACTTCAAATTGTTTGGAAACGGCCATATAAACCTGAAAGCTCCATACTAGCTTACTGTCAAAACCCCTGCTGTTTTAGACGTGGTCACACTTGATGATCAGTGAATCAAACGCGTTTGATTAGCAGCACCTGGCTGCTACTTACCCTCCTAATTCCTGCTGAAACAATAAGAGCATCCTTAGTTTTTCACAGGACTGCCTCTGCATTTTACTTTTACTGGCACTGTGTAATATGTCATGTGTTATTGTTGTTCCTCTGACATTGTATTTACCTAATTTTAAGACCTGACAACGACCAGATAATATTTTATGTCCTCATGCATATGTAAAATCTTATAATTGAAAGATGGTGTACTTTATTTTTCTCACCACCTGCAGCAACACACACACCTCAATACCATGTAGCTCAGTGTTGCTTTAAACTTTGTAGTTGTACTCTTAGAGAATGAAAAATACTAATAAAAGTTAAAGCTGAAATGTCTGTAAGAGATTAAATGTCATCTTGTACTCTCTTTCTCGTCCTCTGTCACCTTCTTCCTTTGTCTCACCCCCTTATCTCCCTGGGTGAGATAAGGGGGTGAGATAATGGCTTACACATGAACAGGCAGTGTGGAAGCCATCAGACAGCTTGTTATACTGTCCAGTCAGGCAACCTACGTAATACTGGGATGAGACATTCAGCCCTTCTCCTAAGCCTGCCTGTATGCAGTAGTTACTTACTGCAAAGATGTTATATTTAAATTTAACAAGACAAGCAGTGAGCACATGTTCCAGGATTAACCTTTAGGTGAGATGTTCGATGAAAGAGTGGGGCAGTACATTTTATTCCTGTTAAGAATTGCATTTGTTGTTCCATATTTTCTGGCACCACGTGCAGCTCTAAAACTGCTCCCAACCTGATCTGTAATTACTGAAATGCTGTTTTGCGATTTATAAGACTAATTCCAATTAAAACATTTTTTTCAGCAGAGTAAGCAGGCTCGGTTAATAAAGCACCACACTCTAAAAATACATATGTTCTGTAATGTGTTATACACCACATTTTGCTACATTTGTATGAATCATAAGTAGTAATCATCAAAACAGATAGAAAACCACATTTTCTCAAGCTATGTTATTAAAGTTCATATTTGTTCTTCTCACTGGAGAGTTGTAAGTTCTGATATATCCCCATCTGCATTTATCTCTTATTTGTTTATTGTGCTATAGAAATAATGATGTATTTTCAAAGTGAATGATACCCCTATTTTCCTTTTCTATCTTTAATAACAGAAAAAACTGGCTAGACAACATAATTTAACTTAGACTTCATTTCTGTCAGTGAGAGATTATTTCTATCTGAAGTAATTTATGCTTGGCACCATGGCTTTGATCAGACATAACTGACAACAGATATGAGATTGATTTAGTCACATGCTGCATGAGAGGAATAGCCAAGGTGATGGTGGGTTGCAAAGTGGCTTGCAGGTGTGCAACAATAGCGAACCATCAGAAAAAGGCCTGCCTGAACTAATGCTGCGTTACCAAAAGGACTCAAGATGCACAATGCACTGGAAAAGGTTCAAAGATTTTAATGACTAAAAGTCAGGATTGAAATAGCTCACAGAGTAACAGAAACGAGTCAAAAACAACATTTCCAGACTTCCTCACTTCTCGGGGAGGATTTCCAAAATCAAAAGGAGGTTGGTGGTATTATCTTCTCAGGTGTTCAAATAAACTGGAACTGATTTAAATGACTCAGATTGGTTCTCACTGTCTCTCTCCAGTATGGGCTGCTATTGTTTCAGTTAAGGTAAAAAAACTACAGGCAGTTTAGATCCAAAGTAGGTTTCATTCATGATGAGAGTGGATGAGCCATTTTTTTATCCAAGGATTAAGCAGGAACACCAAAACAAATTCTGCAACAGCTTCTTAACCAGGAGGCCAAGATCTCACTACCACTTCATGTAGCTCAACATTCTAGCGAGGACGGGAGGTTTTATACACAGCAGGAGACACGCAAGCAGAATTTAGGGCAGCCACACCCATACCTGGGAGGAGGTACACGCGCACGCACACACACACGCACACGCACACACTCACTGGGGAACCATGACATAAAGTAATCCAGCCATTGCACTTTCTAAATATCACAAGTGATTTATTTGCATTGGTGTTAAATCTGTTTCCCTTTGATCTTGGAGGGGAGGCAGGTAATAGTCAATGCAGATTAGACCTGAATGGACCAAATCTATCATCCCATTGTTAGGTAAACAGGACATCGTTTGGATTATTTATGGGATCAAATTTACTGTAATGACATGTCACCCTCAGTGGTTCCAGGCTAAAGCAATTGACTGGCAACTCAATCAAGGTAGAAGTACTTTGTTTCAAAGTTTGAAACTATGGGGCTCATTTCCATATAACAAAAGTGCCATAGTTCCATCATGAGGAGCTTTAGTAACAGGGGATGTAACTTTATGTTTCAGCATCTTCTTCACTTGACTGCCGTACCCTGTCTGTTGCTGTAATAAAAGGACTCAACTAGGAGTATTTAAAGGAAATATAAAAGGACAACAGGTGCTGTTCTTGAAATCTTCATGAACACAATGAATGTTATTCAGGTATTCAGAATATATAACAACCAGAATCAAACTTACTCCTTTATAAAAGGCTTAAGTATTCATTAAAATGTGTTTACCTTGTGTTTGTGTGATGGCATTGCCTCAGAAATTCCATGTTTCACAATAGCGCTCATACCTCACCTCCATCATCAAGTGGCACACTGAATCAAGTGGAACAGAAGATGTTCAGTGACGCAGAAACTGAGGTAATGCTTATTGCTGCTGGGAAAATAACAAATGGCCAATTCTTTTGAAGCGGCAGAGGCACTTGAGCCTCTCTCAAAGCTGACACAGAGCAGGTGAAAGCCATTAATTCCTTCCAGAAAACTGAGCGAGAAGTGAAAAAGTAGCTCGATCTCAACCTGAGCAATCACAAATGTACATTTCAGACGAAATAATGTTATATTTTAAGACTTCGTCACGGAGGACAATAATGAAAACAAGTTGTTGCCACAACATTGCTAAATGGCCATTGTTTGTGTAAAACTTCCCAGCATAAAATAGTTATTATTATTGATGGCAACAGACTATCCACAAGCAGTGTTTCTGCACAAGATTCCACAGTATGTGATCACAGCCCAAACAACCTGGTACAACTGAGAAATACTGGAGAGAATGCAAGTAACATTAGAAAATCGGCATTTAAACCCATGTTACTGTTAAAGAGAAATATATGAAACTAAACAGTGCAAAAGTACAACTTTGAAAAACATTTTATCATAGGAGGAATTTTAAACAAAATGATATCATTCCACATGTTCAAGATACATGGTGTCAAACAAAGAAATAGTCGTATTACAAACAAATGGTATCACTGTTATGCAAGGGACTGTGTAGCAAATGCAGACTTCAGAGGAAGGCTCGATAAAACAAAAGACAAGCCTTTATTATGGTCCAAAGAGACCAAAAACATAAATAATAATTAAAAAAAGGCAAATCAGTACAAAAACTCAAAAAACAAAATCCAGACGTGCAGGGAAACATGCAGGCGGCGGAGCAACACAACAAGGTTAAACTGAAAGACACACTGAGGGCCACTGAGAGCAGTGGAAACACCTGGTTAACAAGAAACAGTGAAACTAACCAACGATAGCAAGACAGGGAATTAAAACCTAATACAAGGCACAAGAGACAAAGACTACCAAAATAAAGCAGGAAGTAACATAACAAAAGAACACCTAACACAGAGATGGTGACTTAATCAGATACGGGGGAACCCAGGGGAGGCAGAACAAACTGAAACATAAGGAATTAAATATAAACTATAACTCTAATCACAACAGAAACTAGATTGCAAAGGATAGGAAAACTAATAAACCTAAAGACAAACCAGGAAGTATCAGCTACATGAGACGATAAGAGTCCTGCCCTGTATGGCTTCACAGCAACTGCTACAAGCAGTTAAAACACTTGAAATGTTGAAACATGAATAAACATTGAGTTAATGGTTTACATGAAAATAAAATGCCAACATTTCAGTCTAACGAGAATAAAACTTGTATGTTCTCCCCAGTGGAATTTACACTTTTCAGTCTAACCTACAATGTGCTCTGAAGCCTCATTTATCTTGCCTGCACTGACAGTAATAGATTTATCTGGCCTATAAAACACGTGAGCACATCTACCGCTAATGGACATTATATCAAACTTCCATTTCTTCTGCCCACAGCAATATGATCCAGCTGTTGCTCTGTCAGCGCTAATAAGGTTTTCCGTTGAGGCCTGATGGATGATGCGGTGACTTGTGTTGGCATATTTTTTCCTCAAAATGTGGCCGAGAAACCAGAAGCTTAAAGGGGGTTATTCAAATGAACAGAGAGTGTATCTCTGTTGGACAGTGTTCAGTTTGTTTTCTGCCAATACTGCACTACTACTGTTTTCCAGGTCAGCGGCAAATTCCCTCTAACTGACTGTATTATTGGCCTACAGTGCTGCTGATGTGGCATCACCCTGTTATATTATTATGCCTTTCAGTGCGTGCCAGGCTCTCTTCTGCTGCAGTGGTCCCCAGTGGCCAGACACGGGCACTTATCAGACTGCATTGACATTTTGTTTCACTTCATTCACTCTGAAATTGTTTTCTTGTTAGCCGATTTCATGTTGCGATTGGAGTGTTTTGTGTTAGGCTTTTCCCCACCTGTGGTAACAGTTGGTGGGGGACATTGTTACAGTTTAAGAGTTGTTGTTTCAGCACTGCATCCCTGTGAACTCACCGTTTTTTTCACCATTTTTGTGGCCGTGGTTCTGACGTTCTATTAGTCCCCGATACAACGATCAAATTAATTGACTGTTTAGTTAGTTTGTTTTAACAACCAACAAAGTGCTCAGCATCAGACTGAACAACAACAGTGCTGAATAAGGCCCGTTCATTACACATCAGATGGATGTTAGAGAGAGGAAAAATTCCTCTTGTGAGGGTCAAAAGGCTGTACACTGACATTACCACAACATATGCATTCAATTCTATATTTCCTTTTGGCAATATGTTGGAGTTTTTGTCGTGTGGACTTTAGAGAGCCCTGTGGGTATTTCCTGCAGGCAGTGGGTTTACCAATGTAAACTATATATAAAATGTGTCACTCATAAACTTTGCTTCCCTTGCAAGATTGTGTATTGTGCTGTCTCCCTGTGTGGACCATTTGGATCTCTTGACCACCTGAATTGATGACCCCAACTGAGGACAACAAACTCTGTTTTAACCACATGTGCTTTAAAAAGTCTGATTTGCTACAATTCCCTGCTTTCTGCACCAACCATGCAGGGTTTAGGTTATCCAGCTAAAGGAAGGATTGTGATGTGAACTCTGGTCTTTTGCACAAAAGTCTGCATCCTTGCTTAATGTAGATATAATTCCTAATACAGTGAGTCTCTACACCACTGTACCGATGTCTAACATCGAAGTAATAGTGTTTCTGCCCATGCCTGAGGGTTTGCTGGATTGCTTGTGATTAAAAAGCAAGGGGGGAAAAAAAACAGAATTAGAGCTACATGTTGGCACAGTCTATATTTCTGAATGTAGTAAATGTCTCTGCAAGCAAGGTCTGAGATTTAATAAGGTTTTGCCATTGATGTATGTTTTGCAAGAAAGTGGAAATACAACTTGGATCAGAATAAAAAGTACAGGAATGAGGCAGACCGGTATTTGCTTTGAAGCCGTCTATCCGTCTCCCTCTCTTCACCCTCCGCCTGTGCTTACAGTTCCTTATTCTCAAGCTCCATTCCCTCTGAATCCTTTTCAACATCATTTCCCTTCACCCCAGTATCAAAGCCAACAATGGCAGTTAATTTGTCTCAGTGCTAGAATAGGTTGTGCTCACCATCGCTCTCTCTGTATCTGTGCTCTCCCTCCCCGAGTAGATATGTGGCAAAAGAATGAGAGACTGCATGATGAAATAAGCATAAAAGTGGATCTGACTGCCAAGTTCACAGACTTATTGTGTTGTAACAGGACAGATGAGACAGGCAGAGATATGGGAAGAAACACAGAGTCAGAGAGATGGAGAGTGGAACGAGTACAGACTGATGGTGATAGGGAGAGTTGGCCAGCTCTGGGACTAATTAAACTGCCATTGTTGGCTTTGATACAAAAGGAAAAGGAATGATATTGAAAATAATTCAGGAGAAAATGGAGCTTGCAACTCAAAGTACTACTGAGTTCAGTCATTGTCAGAAGCCCTCCACCTTCACTCTATCTGGCTTTATTAGTACCATGACAACCATTAGATTTTATTACCAATACTTTAATTCAAAAGACGCACCAGGCAGCAGCATGCCCGTCGTATCAGTCTAACATAAGCTTTATTTGCATAAGGTCTGTTTGCTTATTGCAAATATTCACACGGTATCTTTGTGATTTTAGTTCACATTAACTTTAATTTATTAGTTCTCACAAATAAACACCCTAGAGTTTGCTGGGAAATTATTAATTGATTCCATGTAGGAAATAAAGACTCAAAGATTACTGTCCTGCCTTAAGATCAGGCGAAAACAGACAAAGAAGGAAGAAGCAGTGGGCGATATTTCCATTAATCAATATGCAAGATGTCCTCTGTGTTATTGTAAGCTATCCTTTGCAATAAGTCTTGGAAGTATCTGACGCAACTCTTGGCAGGAAAGCATTACTCATGCTCATGAAAAACAGATCTGTTTTATGATCAGCAATAAACACTGGCTGTGCTGTACACCTCAGTGAGGCTTGAAATAATGTGCTTTATTTAGCATAATTTATCATAGCTATAATCATTTTTATAAGTTTAACCATGTTTCTTTACTAAACATGGCAACAAAATTGAATTCCTGATTGTATCTCTCTCGGTTGTATCAGAGGGGAGGTACAACTGACCTGTTGAGCTGTTTAGAAGACTTTTGGTATTTTAAAAACGTGCTGTTTAAGATTAAGAAGAAAGACTAAATATATGGTTAGCACTGTTGCCTCACAGCAAGAAGGTCCTGGGTTCGATTCCACCTTGGCCCGGACCTTTCTGCGTGAAGTTTGAATGTTCTCCGGGTACTCTGGTTTCCTCCCACAGTCCAAAGACATGCAGTTACTGGGGTTAGGTTAACTAGGTGTGAATGGTTGTCTGTCTCTCTGTGTTAGCCCTGCGACAGGCCGGCGACCTGTCCAGGGTGTACCCCGCCTCTCGCCCTATGACAGCTGGGATAGGCTCAGACCCTGAAAAAATAAACAGAAGATGGATGGATGGAAGACAAAAATCATTTTCTTCAAACTCACCACTCATTTTTTCCACTGCCCACTCATTTTTGATTTCTCATAAAGTAAGGAGTAATTGCACAGGCAAGCCCTCATATTTGTTTTTGTATTAGTTTTACGATACAACTCCCAAATTGCCCATTACATCCAGTTACTGTGGCTTCAAATGATGGATTTCTTCTCCTGCAACGATACAAACACAACTTTCAGCTATAAAATCTAGATAGTGAAAACTTACTGAGGTACATCAGCAGCTACAGGAAAATATTAATGTGGGGACCTTCACTTCACAGACAAGTAGATAAAAACTAAATGCTAATATTTAAATTTGCACCTGTTTGCACCCACCTATACCATTCACGGTTAAAAAAAAAAAAGCCTGCATTTTGATTACCATTTCTGTGAATAATTATGACATCACGACAACATGTCATTGTACATTGCAGTGGATATCACTAATCCCTTAAGACACAGACCTAATTAAGACATTTAGTTGGTTGTGCTATGGATTCCTTTATCTCATTAAACACACAAACAGTCACTGTTATCATAGCCTCAGACTGTTAACCCGTGTGAGATTTAAATAATTGACATATGATGGCTTATAGCATATCTCATTATTTTGCACAATCTCCCATTTAGCAAGTAAAGATTGAGAAGCCAGGCTGAATTAAAACCCGTAATCCCAGTGGAATGCTGAGATTAGACTAGGGAGCAATTATCATTTCTATTAACGAGCCTGTAACAAGGTCACTGACTGGATAACCAAGTGTGGCGAGTGGTGTGTGTGCGTGTGTGTGTTCTACACACAGAAGAAAACTGAATGTATTTTATAGGTTTTCAGGCTCCAGTTTTAACACACGATAAAATCTCTACAGTAATTGATTGCACTACATGAATCCAGCCTGCCTCACAGTTAAAAGACTTAGATATTCACTTTATAAAGCAAAAAATTCATTTAAAGTTTAAAAAAATATTTCTTAATGATCTTTCTTTTTTTTTTTTTAAATAACAGGCACTGCTTATTTTAATGTCACAGGAGGCCTGCTTTGATCCCCTCCAGCTTTTGTCTGGCTTTCTCAGAGTGAAACAGCACCTCTCTGGATGGTAACAGTAAGTAAAGCTCTTATCCTCATTGACTTAAAGAGGCTAACCAACTATGTTGCATATAGCAACTAGATAATCACACTTCATCACATTTAAACACGTGTTCTGTGAAATGCAAAAATGCAATGCTATACACTCTGTATTACTCTATAGCATCAAATACTTTTACATCAAACTGTATTTCCCTTTGATAGCTGCCTATTATTGTGCTGTGGACCTCCTAAGGAGCGTAATGATGGTCCAGGTGCAGTTCGACTGTCTTACATCTTGCTGAGCGACTCAAGGTCGCCATATCATTACTGTGCTTCTCACACACTTTCGCTTCCACACAAACACACACAAACATTCATAATGAGGCTAGCAGGTTGGGAGCAGTGGTGATTTGTTTCAGTGTTGATTTCTCATTATCCTCTCAGTGGTTAAAATGACCTGTGACCTTCAAGGTGTGACTCAGAGAGAGTGCGTGTGTGCGTGTGCATGTGTGTGTAAGTGTGTGTGTGGGCGGATGTGTATTGGGGGTGGAGGGGCTTTATGTTTGTCCGGATAATGAGCTCAATCTCAATCCCAGCTCATCACATTTTTACGCTTGGCCAACCCTTTTTACCGTCACGTTTGAAAAGCCAGTGTTTACCCTTTAGGGTCATTCTCCAGTATGCAAGGTCAGGGTTGTGAATGCGCACATTGTAACCAAAACCATAATCTCTTTCTAAACTTAACCAGTTTTTTTTAATACCTAAAGGTTCCACACAGACACATACTGAGGTTTTCTGGTTGACGGATGTGATTAATGCGAGCAAATTAAAAAAAAAAAAGACGAGGAAAATAAAAGATGGATTCCACCCAAGTAATTATTGCAGAAAAGCAGATTAAGCACATCAAAGACAGCAAGAAAAACACATTGTCCACACAGTAACGTGGTCTGATATGATTTTATTATGAACAGTAATGCAATTTATTTTTATTCATTTTCAATCAATTTACTTTGTTTGGCACAAATGGTATCAATTCTTACAATATGTATGTAGCTCTCTAAATGATGGCAAACTCATACAGGTGATGAGCTCAGGGTATCCAAGCAAAAATAGATCCAAATCTAAGACCCTGCTCTGTGTTGTGATAATGGATTCTGCCTCAGAGCATTTCTCTGTCTGGTACTTACTCGTCTGCCTTCACACACATATGAAGTTGAGTGACATCCCATTCTTAATCCACAGGGTTTAATATGATGTCGTCCCACCCTTTGCAGCTATAACAGCTCCTGCTCTTCTGGGAAGGTTTTCAGTAAGGTTTAGGAGTGTTTTAGGAGGGTTTGACGATTCTTCCAGAAGTGCATAGCTGTGTAGCTGACTGTGGAATATTAAGTAGCGAGAGAATTTCACAACTGGATTTGTTGCACAGGTGGCATCCTATCACGGTACCACGCTGGAACTCACTGAGCTCCTGAGAGCGACCCATTCTTTCACTGATGTTTGTAGAAGCAGGCTGCATGCCTATGTGCTTGGTTTATACAGCTGTGGCCATAGAAGTGATTGGAACACCTGAATTCAATGATCTGGATGGTGAGTGAATACTTTTGGCAGTATAATGTATCTACTTCTGTATCCAAACCGTGGATGTCAGGAAAACACGCTGAAGCCAAAGAGCAGAAAGCACTTTTATTGAGAACAATATAAATGCTCTCTGTGAAAGGAGCCCATAGATCTGAATGACCATACTGGCTGTAAGATTTCCTTCAAATGTTTTCCTTCAGCAAATAAGCTAGAGTTTCACTTTCAAACGGAACCTCTGAACATAGCCTGCTCTGGACCAGGTTATGTATTCAGCACAAGTTTCTATGTTGATCTAACAAGGTTAAAAGAGAGCAGTGACAATGAAAACTGACTTTAAGATCAGCATTCATCGCTAACCCATTAATTTGGCTTTGTGTTACACTCCTCTGTTCTCACCAACATTTCTATAACTGTATAACCTTCAAAAAACACAAAGAGACCCACAAAGATGCTACAGGCTACTTGGAAACTTGTTTGCCATTACAGCTTGATAAACTCTGCATGAAAGCACTAGAGTTCAAAGGGTCAACATCTAAAATTGGACAGGGGTTATTAGACATTACATGTTGAAATTCACTGTTATAGAGCCTAATATCCTTCTCTCTCTCTCTCTCTCTGTCTTTCTCAGAGGAGGATCTGATCTTCTCTGAGCAATCACTGGTGACTTATTCCTGCAGCTGAACTGTTTACCAGCTGCCAGATTATTTCGATACAGTATCTTAAATAACAAATGCCTTTTGAATTAGGTCATTGATAAAGCTTGACAGGCAGTGACAGAGAGTAGGAATAGATAAAAACATGCTGAAAAATTCCTCTCCTGTGTCCTGGATTTTAATTTGATTAAGACACAAAAGCAAATATTTTTCATAGATTTTTTACTTCCTGAAAATTGATTTTTTTTGTTTTGTTTTTGAGAATGCAAAATTCCTGTAACACACACATGTATGCTGGATAATATGTAAGCCTTTAAAGGCCTTATACAGGAACTTGTACTCTCAACATTCATTTGTCTTGAGAAAAATAGATGCAGCAAAACACACACCTTTGTACCATCCGTATAAACACTCTTACAGAACCGTCCTCTGTGCTGATGAATATAAAATGACATTTCACTTTATCTTTTATTGGTTGTGAGGTCCTACCTCTTTGCATACAGATGAACTCCCTTTTTGTAAACTACAGATGCAAAAGGGGAATAAGACGAGAGAGGAGAAGAGGGATGCAGAGAGATAATTTATCTTTCTGACAAACACGCAATATAGCAGTGGTAAAAAGAGAAGGTTCCACCTTTCAAAAAAGATCACTGTACTAACTTGAAGAAAGTGATGTTAAGCTTAAAGAAATTCTCAAGCAAATAGCTTTATGTTGGAAACAAATGAGATTACTCCACCCCACCGGGCATTTTTTAAAAAATTGTTTCAAATAGAATAAGTTTTTACATCTCAGCTCTTGATTAATGGTCTGTACATGGATATTTTTCATTGCGTCTGAGCCAGAGTGCAGTTATAAATACAGAAGCCGTGGAAAGTGCTTAACTGAGTGTGAAAATGAAAGTATCATAAAGTTAGTGTAGTGTTGCGCAGACGAGGTCTGTGAAGTGTGGTGACAAAAGCTACTGTATATCCTTTTAAGCTTGGGGCAGTATGTCTCCCTGTCAGCCACTTTCCCTCAATAAATAGAGCAATTTCTTCTCTTTATTTCACTGGCACAAAGCAGTCCTTAACAGAGAGAGTAAGTATTCAGATACTTTAGTCAAGTAAAAGTACTGATACTGCATTATGCAACAGTATCAACAACAAACAAACAACTTCAGACAACACCACTGCAGACATGCAGGCACACACCCCTCCCCTCCCTTACAGTTTAAATAGTTGATGTTCAGTGAACAACACTCTGAGGAAGTTCAGTAAAGCTCCTGAAGTATTAAACAGTGATTGTAAATGTTAAACTGGAATGTAGTAGCTGTGGCTAATAATAAAACAATAAAGTTAATGTGGGAGCTAAGCAGCAAGCATAAATCAGTGCCGCACGTCTGTCACATTAATAGATTGTTTTATCCTGATAAATTAACACAATTATTTGTGTCTGAAAAGTGTTATGTTTCTCTTGAAGTCGCAGACTGAAGCAAAGAAAAGTCTACCAGCAACTAGGAAGAAACCGTGACAACCCAACTCACCAGCTCTGTTTGACTGGCAACAAGAATACTATATAAGGCCAAGTCACCAGAAGCACAGCACTACCTCAAACCACCTAAAATATTGTTGCCTCTGTTAGTTTTTTCCCCACTCCCTGGGAGAATCTTAAAAGTAGAGGGGCAACAATGAGACAACCCCCACTGTTGCCTGGGTTGTTTGGTTCTCCTGTATTATTGAATATTTGGACGGCATATACACAAATGTAGGATGGAAGATCCACTTGTTTGGTTTCTTTTTTGGAAACAAACTTTAGCTCATTTCTCTGAGGACACTTCTCTTGTCTTATGTTATCAAAATGTGTTTTTAATTAAGATAATTTAGACGATGTTTATTTTATTATGAACTGCCATTAAATGCACACAGGCGCCATTACATTGATAATGGACTAAATATTGCTTTATTTACATTTTAGTGGAGAATGTCTTGTTTTGTGACTGTATGCAGGAACTCATTAGTATTCATGGAATTATGTTAAATGCGTGGACCAAATACCACCTCATGGATGTTTGTTGATAATTATACAAAATACTTCTTGTCCAAATAGTTTTTGCTGCCACATTTGTATCAGTGTGATTTAGTGTACAATCATCCACTGTAGTTTCAAACTTTCTATTCTTTGCCCATATTTCTTCACATTTAGACTAACTTTGATACTGTGTGAGATCCCTGAAGTCTCATATCGTTTCTTTAGAGCCTTTCTGCGCATTAGCTGACAAACAGAGTACTTGCATACCCAGGGACAAAATGTATTACAAGGCAAGAAGACAGTTAATAGATTCAGTCACACAGATTTTGAATTGTTCAACTCAACTCATAAACTAGGAAATCCCCTACTGGTTGTTTTTCATTTTCGTGTGTGCATGCATTCATGTGTATGTGTGTATTCATATAATTCTACATCTTTAAATCAGTCAGTGTGGGAAAAGGTAACAGATGGTCTCTAAACACCTTAATGCTGTGTGTGTGTGTGTGTGTGCGCGCGCATGTGTTTGAAGGAGACTGAAAGAATGATTTTATTAACACGCTGTTGTAGCCATAAGTTCAGAAATCTCTCTCTGCCACACACACTGGCAGCAGTATTTGGTCAACTGCTGACCTATACATTAATGGGTCATATGCAACACTTTAATGGTATGTGTGTGTGTGTGCGTGTCAACTCACAATGACAAGTCTATCGATGTGAAAAGAAAACAGCTGGTCTTGTAACACCAGATTATGTTGTGCGTGTTTAGTGATTGAATGTCCTGTCTAATTTAGTGTGGTTGATAAACTGGATTATTGCTGAGCCCAGACACACACACACACACACACACACACACACACACACACACACACACACACACACACACACACACACACACAC
>JAVDPK010001647.1:100733-115338 GCA_034780415.1 Cichlasoma orientale
CACACACACACACACACACACACACACACACACACACACACACACACACACACACACACACACACACACACCACAACCCACATCTCCTTAGCTTTTCCCCAGTGGCTTCTAGTGGCCCCATTAGGGATTTTCCAGTCACACCTCTCAGTCAAACCAAACCTGAGTCACTGGTCTGAAATGGCCAGTGGCCGGCACAACTTGAATGAACTGAACTGAAACGTCACTCTCACTTCACAGTGTTCACTTGTCAAACAAAGAGAAAGCAAGCACAAGAAAAGAAGCCAGAAAGACAGCGAGAGAGAAGTGGGCATGAGAGGCATAATGAAAAGGTGGAATTTCTTTAGACTCACTTAATGCTGCTCTGTTCTATGCCAGCAGTCTTCTACAGCTGACAGTTTCAGTGAGGGAGAAAATTATTGTCGTTTTGAAAAATTAACAAAACATTCCATCAGCCGACAATAAATCAGACGGTGGGAAAATTGAGATGGATTTAGAAACGATTGTATCTGAGGACAGTGACTGCAGGGAAATTAGGAAGTGATTAGATTCATATTAAGTGTGAAATACAAAGGTGTCTCCTGCTCAGCAGTGGGTAAATGAGCTGTTGGGAGGAAACTAGAACGAGCAGCATCACCACCTTCTCACATCAGGAATCACAGTAGCTCAAAATTACCAAATCATTATAGTTCATGTGTACTTAAAGGGGAATCTCAGAACCTCTTTATAATCATATGCAAATGCATGCTATTACCACTACACAGCAATGTGTTTTTTAGCTCTGGCTGCTGCTATGAGTGTGTTTAAACATCAACTGGATGTAAATCCATTATGAACAAAAGTTTAATCTCCTTTAATGTGGAGGGACCCCAGCAGATTGTGATTAAAACTACAGCTCGTCTCTTCTTTTGAAGGTCGGTGATCATTGCAGTCACTGAGACAGCGGCTGGAACTGTTTTAAACAAAGCAGACAAAGCACTCGCCGTCTTTCCAAGCAAACATTTTGACACTGAATCACTGCTAGCTGACTTTCTTTTCTAGTCTGTGTTAACATGCAGTTCCAAAGTTAACACAGGGAGGTTTGTGAAGTTTTTTTTTTTTATATCTTACCCTTTTTTAACTTAGAACAAAAAGTAAAAATACAAAACATTCTCACTTTTGACAAGAGCAAGGAATAAAAAGACAATTCAAATATGTGAACTTTATAACCCTGTGCCACAGGATTTTAATGCTGACATGAGAAGCATAATTACCTAAAAAACCTGGGCTTAATGGCTTAAATGCATTAAAAAACAAACAAAAAACAGAAACAGCTACATTACAAAGCCATTGATATAAAGCAGAATCATTAAAATCTTGTAACATTTTCAAGGATTATTATCTATAGCCATTTATAACTTATTTATAGCTATTTATTACTTAAAAATACATATATTCTCTTGTGGTGACATTACTAGACCCAGTTCAGTCATCCCCAATCACTGTTCTGTGCTTTTAGTCCTTGCAGCATGTTTACTCTGGAAAGTGTGCATCGCTGCACTAATGTGCATGTAAGATTCTTCAGTTTAAACCAGAAATGGAGGAATCTGATGCAGGAACCAACACTGGAATTAGGTTAAGAGATTTATTACAAGATTTTGGATTATGCAAAGGTGGGCGAGTGGGTCCCAGGGCAGAGGTCCACGAGTAGTGGAGCATGGTCAGGCAAGTAAAACAGAACCATGTACCTGATTCAGTGGTGCAGGAGGACAAACCTGAAACAACTAATGGAATGATCTGACAAGGAATACTGTAAGTGGATGAGCTGGGTTTTGAATGCAGTAGTAGGTCATTAGTGGAGACACAGAACCACCCAAACACACTTGCGCACACACACAGAGGAATGGTGGATTAAAATGGAGAGAAAGAGGCAGGCAGTCACCAAAGTGAATTATGCTGAAACGGTTCTGATTGTGGAGAAAATAAAAACATTGTCATCCTGCAGCTTGTTGAAGTCACGGCACACAGAAAACTCCGACACCAGAATACAGGCATTTCCATAAACGCCATAAATTTTCACACGCGAACAGCCACAAATGAGCACAGAGACACCCTCAGAACCTCCAGAACAGTACACCTCAAGACCACTGAGGTCTTAGTGCGGCAGTTAAACCAGGGAATGGCACAGCTGTGATGCCAGGTGATTCTAATTAGCTCAAATTAACTGCCTGATGTCTCATTTAGGGAACAGTTTAGAGATTTCTCTGCACCTTCACAGTTTAAACCAATACTGTGATTTGCAGCATATGCTGTCAGAAACAGAGCTGATATGATTTTCTTAACTGTAAGAGTATGCCTTGGAGGTATGATGCTGTTAATGCAGTACTGCTGATCATCACCTGAGCAGCAGGATAATAGAAAGAAAAAAAAAAACTACAGAAACTTCCAGAGTTTAGTTTTAGTGTAAACTGTAACTAAATTGTTTCAGACAACAACAACAGTGGAGCAACTGCTGCTTTTAAACAGATGCTTATTTGTATACTGAATATGAGTATAAGAGTACAGTTATGGCTGCGCTGGATATTATAATTTTGTAGGTGGACAAATCTAAGCCCGTGTGTGTTCTAAATAATGTTATGTTTGGACAGATGACAAATTCCGGTGTAAATCTTTCCAAAAAGAGCTGCGTTCTTGTGTCCGTGGCCTTTAATGTGATGCAGGTGCTCCGCTGTTGTTTTAGCAACAGAGTTAATTATGATGAGCGAGTGCATAATTATGTAGCACTAGCAGATCCAAGTAGTGTTGCAAATGCATCAGAAGCTGTTTATATAGCACTTTGGTGGATGAGTGGGCAAGTGGATAATCAAACACGTTCAGAAATATTAATGCAGATCTGTGTTCATGGGATTAATTGTATTAAACAAGAGATGTTTTGTACATGCGGGAACAGCAGCGCAAATGATTTCACGACTACATCAGACACAAATAATTCAACTTGCTTGTTGTGAGCATCTTTACTTGCATAAAATAATTTGCATAAAACTGGCCTCTTACACTGACATCTATAAATGCATTTCTTTGTTGGCAACTTTGTTGGCTCGGTAAGTGACTTTTTGGTCAGACTCCTTTACTTGAACCGTCACTGATGTTTCTCAGTGCTTGCTTGGGAATGTTTATTCACATTTCTACAGCTGCAATGTGAAAAACTAGCTTGTAATGTTGACCACTATGACACAAATGGCACTGCTGGCATAGGAAGAGGGTTGGAAATTAAAGGTGGGCTTCAGTGTTTTTCCGGGTGACTGCTTCTCTTTACTTTTTATTCAAAACGAGCAAACCTTCAATAAGAGTTCAATGAAACCATGCACTGTATATTAGAGACAGCCACAGATGCTGCACTTTGAAGCCTTTTTGTGGCATGTTGTGTTAATGTTGGTTTTTTTGGAGCCTGACGCAACCCTGTCTGGACAACAGAATGGAGGGCTAAGTCGTGCACTGATCCATTAACTGTATGGGTGCAATGCACAAACGCAGGTACCTGCTAATTAGTGACAAGTAAAAAATTTCATTCATCAAAACATAAGGACATATTTCTTGGATGGTCTGACCCACACAGCAAGCAAAGAGATCCAGTTCAGTAACTTGAATTAGCCGAGGTAAGGTCTGGTACACAGCTGTTGGCAACAGCTGTAACAGCCTGCCAAAACAATCATGCCCTATTTAACATTAAGCATTTTAAAAGGCTAAAAGGGGAATTTTACTGTTAAGTTATATAGACCAAAACCAACAAAATTTAAAGATGGTACATTTTGAGGAAAAAATGTTCAGTTTACTCGACTGAGTTCAGTCCAGTGTGTTGATGATCTCTATTTATTATGCTTCCATTCTCTGTAAGTCTACATAAAATAAACAGTTTCTATCACATGCAGTGTTATTATTCAAAGATCCAAAACAATCAGTGACACAAGACCTCCAGGCATGATGGGAAATGCCTGGAGGTCTCGCTGGTAGTTATACTTTTTTTTTTTTTTAAGCATACAAGATTTTTTCATAATTTGCCAAGCAGCACTGATCAAATGTGTTTGATAATGCTTTTATGAAGGAGCCAGCTGTGTCTCCATCTGGATATGAAAAATACTAAACATCACATCATGACTGTTGTCTTTTCCAGCAGTTTAATGGTCCACTGAAGGCCAGGAAGAAATCTCTGGCTGGTAGATAATATTCCACAGATTGCAGCACAATGATATGATGTACAAGTAGTCAAGACACAGAACAAGATCCAGCATCTCAAATTATAGGAATATGTCCGATCAATAAAAAAAAAAAAACTATACAATTTACAATACAGAAATGTCCAATTGAGACAAGTGGGGCTCGAGCGTTTCTCATCTTCCTCTTGAGAACGCTCGTCTGTGGGGGTGAGGTCTGTGGCTGGCCAATCAAGCACAGTAAAAACATGGTCAAACCGTTTGCTAGTAGTTTATGGCACCGTATGCAGATGCTAAGTGCTGGAAAGTCTTTCAGCAGTCGGCAGCATGAAACTGTAAAAGCTCCTGGTAGACTGATCAAACACGGTGGACCAATCACCACCAACACCACCCGATGATAACTGACACTTCAGATCAGAACACACTGCAGAAACTTTGCACTAGACTTCAGGAATGCAACCGTTGCAGCCCCTTTCCTGAAGACGTCCGTGTGTGGTACTCTGACACAGCCTCAGTCCACTCATTTCTTGAACTGACCTTTCCTGGCAATCCTCTTAAGGACGCAGTCACCCCTGCTGCTTGTGCACCTTTCCCTTCCAACTTCGATACATTACTCTGAACAGCCAGCCTTTTCATCCTGACGACTGTCACGTCAGCAGCCTTCCCCACGGCTGTGGTTGAGTGTACCAAACTACACTGAGAAAAACTCAAAATAAAACATTCTAATAATTTGAAATACTGTGTTTCTGTTTTACAGGAGCTATAAGTCGTCATCACTGAAACTGAACAAACAAACAAAAAACTTCAAGTGGAATAAAAAGAATATATGTAAGTTTGCCTTTCTTGAATTAAATTACATTTTTTCCCCACAATATTCTCATTTTTGGATACACTAGCGCAGTAGCAGATGAAGTCTCACTTTCCTCTCACTTACATCCATGCCATTGAGCAAGACTGTTTATTTGACCTTTTTAAATCCACACTTTTCTAAAATGTGGCACAACTGCTCTTCATTTGGCGTGCCCACATAGTTTCACGGTTACATGTGCGACTGCATGCGTGGATGTGTGTGTCTCGGTGTGCGCTGTGACCTTTCTGCCTCACCCTGGCTCCGAGCGTGAATGGAACCTGGGTGTTTTTTTTTAGATTTGTCTGGCAACAAGCCTCCTCACAGACTCACACCACATTTTGCTATTTGACTTTGCTTCACTGTGAAAGGTTAACTGTTAATCAGGGTGTCACTTTGGCCGCAGGACAAAGTCATCCCGCTCTAACAGTATTGTTACCTACCCTCCTTCTGTCTTTGCTGTCCTTGCAGTCGCTTTGCTATAAACACTGAGAGTATAAACAAACGTTTGCCAAAACTATGCACTGTTTTTAATAACACTCAGTTATTGCTCACTTATTGTTCGGTCATCCACTCGATAGTCAGAAACAAACAGGACACGAGGTTTGTGTGGCAGCCAGTGAGTGGGCTGTGACAGAATGCTCTTAAGGCAAGGATTTAAACAAAAGAAGCATTTAAAAAACCATCTGGTAGAAAATGTGTGTTTGTAAAACACAGAGCATGCAGATGGCCAACTGCGTTCAGAAGAGTTTCTATGGATGTTTTTATGCTGCTTTCTTTTTAACTGTGGAAATTGGTCACAAGTGGAATCTTTTTCAACAGCAGTAACTTCATGCCCACGAACAAGCAAACGACAAACTTCTGAAGTCACCTTTAAAGCCTACGCTGAAGTGTTGGAGCGCTTTTGTGTGGTGTATGATTTTGAGCAGCAGCTGAATGGTTAATAGTGGGTAATTTGTTTATATTGGCCCCTTAATGAGAAAGCGAGTTTGCATAATTCAAAGTGCATGAAATCTGATTGAAGAGATCACAAGGAGACAATGCTTTGATTGCAGGGCAGTGTCTCAGTAAGGCCAGGTAATCAACACTGTCAGAGAAACAGGGTTTATTAAACTGAAGGTTACTGTAAGTACGAAACTGCCATTTGCCTTGTTCCTAACTTTCTTTTTTATACTCTCGCTCACTGCAGGGATCTACGAAGGTTTTCTCGAACTTAATAGATGCAGAAGACCGTAGGGCCGCCTTATATGTAGATGCAGCTCCTGTATGTAAATTAGCTTGTTTTCAAGGTCATACAGAGCAATGAAAAATATAATCATTATATAATCATCAGTTGTGCACTTTTAAAATCAGTCTAGATATATGAAAAGATAAATAATACACTGTTAGTGCAGCAAAATTATGCAAAAGTAACCTGGCCTGATTTTAGGAAAATTGTTGGAGAGGTGGAGCAAGGGCAAAGGAAGTAAGTAAAATTTGGTTTACATGATTCCAAACTTTGAGACTGCAGAGAGCATTTACCTTTCAGGCTATTTAACATTAAAGTGGACCTTTAATGTATTAAACCCATTTACAAATCATCATTTTTATTCCCGGTGGGAGGGTAATTAGAGCAAAGCTCTACCGACGTGTCAGGAAATCAAATCTCTCATTTGGACTTTTGCAGTTGAGCTTTTAGTCTCACTTTTGGAATTATTTTAAACATGAAGGTGCAGTTTCCCCCTGCTTGAAGTTTTGCATTCACACACTTGTAGAAGGGCACTCAGTAGAGCACATTCCTCACCCACCCCAAATTTCCTATGTGCTGATACTGCGCTCCAGTAGATACCACCCGATGTTGTCATACCCCATCAGGCTCAGCTATATTTTGGTATTAGCTGCATGTCACTGGCTTTGTTTCTTACTGAATTATTTTTTGACCCTGTAATTTTCAGCATTCCGGATAATTAGACCCGGAATCCCCCTTGGATCCTGAACAAACTTTGCTATATGAGAGAACTCACGGTCACCTTAATTATTTTTAGAGGATTGTGACTAATCCTTATAATGTTAGACACAAATATGCAAGTATTGTCCCTATCTCACAACGGTAAAGAATCCTTTGACAAAATCCTAGATCCTGATTGTGATTCACACCAAAATTTAAACAACTGTTTCTTGTACCACCCCCAACAACTCTGGAAATTTTCATTGAAATAGTTTCACAAGTTTTTTTTTTTAACGATTTTTTTGGCCACAGCAGCTTTATTGACAGTGGAGAGAGACAGGAAATTGGGAGGAGAGATACGGGACATATCTGCCTGGAGCAAAGACCATGCTTAGAAAAAGAACGATTTACTGAATGTCTGCATAATCTACATAATATATCAGTATCCTCTGATTGGCATAACAACAGTATAAGAAAGCTGCTTTCAGCTGCTCGCCAGGGGTTACCACAGCAGGTAGCTCCACATATTTGATTTGGCAGATTTTCATGCTGGATGCCCTTCTTGATGCAGCCTCCAAGGGATCCGTGTCGCCTCCTGGGATCAAACCAGGGCTCTTTTGCTGGTTAGGCAAATGTGTAAACCACTTCTGGCATAGCAACAGCACATGAAACTATAACCTTTTGCAGCTAATTGTAGCTTTGTAAGGTTAGAAATATAAATATTAATTCTAAAGATGGATCTAACTATGTCCACAACAGGGCTGATGCTCAACATTTCAACATCCAGCAGGCGGCTGGTGCAACCGTACACAACTCGATTTCATTTATTTATTTTTTTGACAATGCATCTCCAGGAATCACTGATGAGGACACGCTCTCAGTAAAAGAGAGTAAAACAGCTTTCTGAACAGGACCCTTCAGCACTGCCAGTGCTTCAGCTGATGAAAGATAACTACAGATATGAAATTGAGACATCTCAGAATCACAACAAAATATAACTTTTAAAGTGACAGGAGCAAATTAAGGTTTCCCTGGCATCTCCTGCTGTTTTACCTGACTGTGTGTCAAACAATAAAAACTAATAGAACCTTTGCACTAAAAGGACCCTCTTTCCCCACACAATATCACATGGAATATGAAGCACAACCTTTAAAACACAACAGGCTGTTTCCCAGCAACTTATCTGATTTGCTACATTAGCACCTCTCGTGAGGTGGTGTTACAGACAGAAATCAGCATGGATGACTAAACCCAAGACTTTCAACTACGAGCTAAGGTATGGAAGCTTATTTCTGCCAAATTTTTAGTTCCAAAATTTTGTATTATCTCAAAAATTTTGAGTGAGCTATCTCAAAATTTTGACTTACTGACACAAATTTCTGAGCAAGTCATAATTTTGAGATGCCTCACTCGAAATTTTGAGATAACACCCCAATATTTTGACTTAGTTCTCACAAAATAAAGAAATAAATAAATTAAATGGCAGAAACAAGCTTTCATAGGTTTACGCAACAAAACTTGGTCACTGCTTGGTGACATTTAGGAAAACTTTTTACTGTGGTTAAACTCATATTAAAGACATAATGCCAAGTGTATCATATTTGATACATGAGATTTTGAGACCTACATCATCAGTTGGATTTTCCCCCTAAAAAACCTGATGTAAACAATCAGACATATAGGGTGCTACTATGAGCAATAATTAATTATAATTAATTGCAAATGACAGCTGGGATAGGATCCCCCTCCCCCCCCCCCCAACCCTGATAAGGATAATAGTAGAGAATGGAGGGATGGATGGAAATAAATGCATGCTGTAGCAACAATGTTATAAATTAAAGCTCATATATATAAATTTATTTCTGTTTTTAAAAATTTGTCAGAACGTTAAAAACACTCCAGTTTGAAAAAAATTAAATTTTCTGGCAATTAATTCATTTTTGGGCTTTACAGGGTTACACATTTGTATCTGTTAGTGTCACAGAAATGATCATGTGACTCGAAGACCCCCCCTCAACGGCCCACATTTCACCATCAGTCACATTATCTGTAAATGTTGGTGTTATGATCTTTTCATCAGTTGTTAATCTGCTTTGGATGTTTGCAGAACATGCAGCTTTATAAAGAGCTGCTGATAATTAATCAGCAGGTGGCTTCATTCAGATAAAATAAGTGTTTCCAGCGAGTGAAATGCTTGAGTGAGAGGCGGGATTAAAAATATAAAACTGCTCTTTTGTGAGGCCAATTATATACCTTTAGACTACCGCACACTTCAGCCAAAGCTCAAATTACATTCCAGGTTATATGTAATCATCTACCACTTAAAAGTCTCATAGAGGCACACTTCAAAAAAACTGATCACCCAAAAAAGATCATCACTGTCTCTCACTTTGTGTGCTCCTCCCTTCTCATAGTTTTTCAGTTTATTTCTTTACATAGCACTTTGCTCTGAGATGATCACGCACCTTTATGCTTGCATCGGTGCAGTCTATTTACTCTTGTGTAAGAACCATAGATTCTGTTTGAGGTAATTTCTTGTTATAACTCAAATAAACAGTAGAAAGAAAAACAAACCAGCAGCAAAGATTCTCAAAATGATCACAAATACATGCAAATCAACCACAGACACGTGCAGAATGACCACAAAGAGACAAAAAACCCACAGAAAGACACACATCCTCGAAGAGACACAAAATCAATTTATAGGATAAAAACATCATAAAAAAGCCACAAAATTATTTCACCTAAACTTTGTAGATATTACCCAACAGTGCTGCATGATAATGTAATTCAATCAATTCAATTCAATTTTTTGTATATATATATATTAAATAGCTAGAGACTGGCCATCATGTATCCTGCATGCTCCAGCTTTCTAAAGCACAGAATTCCTGCTAGTGCAAATGCATCTAAAGCGGGCAATTTCCTGCTGTGTGCTGCATGCAAGGAAAAGACAAATGAGGAAATATTCGGAGCTGATCGTACGCATACAGAAAAGAAACGACCGTGTTTAGACACTGTGCAGCGACGTAGGCACTGTTCTTGTTTGTGCCTCTTTCAGTTTCTGGATGCCTGAAAGATTGGAGACTTTTTACTTGTTGCCTAGGAATCCATTGCAGTCTGCCCAGGTGTTTATTTACCTTAAAGGCAGGTGTACTTTACGTGTGTGTGAGACAGGGGCAAGCCCACCAAAACAGCTCAACACTTTCTGTAACTGCCTCCATTCGGCAATGAAACTATTTCAGCTTGTGAAAACTTAACACTCCCCACAGTGCCAACAAGAAAACACTTTGTCAAAACCACTTAGCTCCACAGGACCACGGCTGAATCAGGGCCACACACTGAGCCAACATTTGTGTGATGTTAAATATGGTGTGTATGAGATCACCCGCGGTTTCAGTGATTGATTTCAGCCACATGACGTATTGCACTGAAGTAAATCAATGTGCCGTCAGTCAATATTACCCACACAAAAAAACACAGCGCCGAAAATACCACCCTCTCTCTCCTTAATGACTTCCCCTCTCCCTCTGTCTCTGACATTAATAAACTAATTTCCCCAGCACTTAGTAACCTTCAGCATCCATCCATTTTCTAAACCGCTCAGCCGGTTCAGAGCCCTGGAAAGTAACCTTTACCATTTCATGGATTCTTTTTTCTAGAAATCAAGCAGAGCAATGGTATTTCAATTTCAGCAATTTGCTAAAAGATAAGAGTTACTCTGGGTGTTTATTACGAGTGAAGAAACAAATTTGCTTATTTTAGACTGAGTAGACTGAGTTTCAGAGACTTTATGTACTCGCATAGAGCAGAAATGTTCCTAAATGGGAAGCATATGGTTCAGCTCCATAAGTTTAATTAGCGCATTAGAGTTCCAGTAATAAACTGTGGGACTGAAGATTTTTTCTAATAATGATGTCTGTTCTTAAAGGTTAACTGTCCTACTGTATTATGTTTCACTGTAATGTACTGTGGCACTCGAGGATTTTAAGTCCAGAATGTGATTATGATGAGTGTCTAATTGGTCTTTGTGGATATTTTGAGGCTCTGAACATGCCTGCTCACGTTCATTTCACATTAAGGAATTTGGTTATCAAGGCTTGCATCATTACCAAAGCAGTAGGTCACCAGAAACTTAAATCTTTCCCCCTCTTTGAATGACTTCTAAAATTCAATAGTCGAGGCTCTGGACTCACACAGTGACCACACAACTGAAGATTTCTGCAAGCAATAAAACACAATTAGATTCTTGTGATCCTAATTACAGGAAAAGTGAAAAGAGCACAACACTGTCCTGACAAGAGGAATTAAATTGACTTCATCATAAAACTGTAATTTTCCTGAGATAGAAATGCACGGTAGGCAAAACCGTCATTTTAAATTATCCTCCGATCGTACTAGACAACTGAAAATGATCCTTTCACAGCATTCTGTAGGCTTCACTGCTCTCAGATATAAAACATATTCAGGTTTGAAAAATGAAGTCAATGAGAAGGTGCCTCAATCCTTCACTGTGTCTACTGACCAGTAAGGGTAAGAAAATGACCCACCTCTTACCTGATTCATTACCTCAGTAAACACTTTTTGATGAGTCTCAGTCACCAGTTTCACGAATTACTGAGTACAAAATCATGTTCATTTGGTGAATTATGGGCCCCATTAAAGTAAAAAAGGATGATAAAGCAGGACATGCCTTAGGACAGTGCAAGAGGGATGGTGGAGGAAGGACATTCCCTTCACCTGGTGTGTAATTCATTTACAGTGTTCACAGATGAGAAGGCAGATCAGGACGGTGCTCCGTGGAACAACCATACAAAAAGAAGGGAACTCAGCAATCAACTGCACAAAACCTGGCAACACTTTTTTAATAAATACACACGATTAGTAAGGTATTAAACATAAAATAAAACAACAGTGAAGACTTCACAAACAAGTGCAAACACATAAACAAAGTGTCCATCATATCAAACTGGTGATGCAGGAAAAACGGCTCTGGGATGTTTACGTTTAAAAATTCTTTTGTGCGTTTCATAAGTTCACCTTTTCTATAGTCAGTTAGCCAGCTTTAGTCAGATAAGTCACTTTCAGTTCCAAAGAGCTCCAAAGTAAAATGAATAAATCAAGCTGTCTGTTGCTGTGCTTCCACACAGGTGCGCTGAGGTGAAATGAAACAGGAAGTGGACGGTCTACTCCTCCAGTGCAATGAAATGTCAGAGCAGCTCCACCGTGTGAGAAGGTGAAGAGGTTCACGGGCGGCTCGCCAGCCAAAAATCCAAGCTGTATAAAACAGGAATCTAAATGCAAAGCAAGAAAAGCAAGAAATAGAAATCCTCAACAGCCATTATCAATATGAAATCAAAACTTAACAGTAAATAAATACATTAATAGACGATTTTTGATGCAGTTTAATATGTTGGATATGGCATTTATACGTGTTTGTGAAGCTCTGAAATATTCACTATTGCTTCATCTATAACCCGCTTCATGTTTTATTTTAATTGAAAGAGCTTCAGCATATTTAAGTCCAATAAATATTTGTTTGTTGTGTCGCTTTGTGCTTCGTCTCTTTCTTTTTTCTGTTGTGAAGATTTCTGTGAAGACTTCTGAGTCTCTGGGTCCTGCTGGCCTTTCACTTTCATCTGTAAATACTTTGTCAACTATAGTTCAGATGACATCACACACAATAATTAGCCTACAACGGAAATAATAACCACTCATGATATTAATAAGCATTTATAAAACCTAAATCACACTCAGATAATTAGTGACTATCTTAATCATTATACGTATAAAGAAATGTCTTTAACCATTTAACTTACACTCTCTAAATGAATACTACAAACCATTAATAGCTCCCAAATAAGTGGTTTGCACTTGATGTTATACTTTATAAATGATAGAGCAACATTTCAAAATAAAGTATAAAACACATGTTATAGATTAACAAAGAAATATAGGATAATCCATTTATATAAAATATTAATGCATACTGATGGGGTAATGCTTTATAAATGGTGAACTATGTATTAATACCTTACTAATGCTTAATAGTGTGTAGTTATTAAGTATTACCCCATAACCATGGCTTATTGTCAAATTAGCCAACACCTAATCCTTGCAGTGCTACCCTGAACTGTCCCTCCAGAGCATCTGCCCATGTTTATAAAGCTTAGGACCCTCCTGCCAGAACAAACCATGTAAGCACTTCATCACTTAACTCACAGAGCTGACTTTTCAACACAAAAACAAAAACGAAGACATTCTCTGCACCAGATGTGTGACCTCCTCTCCCTCTGTTCCTCAGGATTTCCAGGCTTCACCCGCTGTTCATTGTTTTCACCTGTGTGTGTGTGTGTGTGTGTGTGTGTGTGCAGTTCTTTCTTTCCTTTTGACAAGATGTCGGTTTATGCTCTCCGGCTTCTTGGCAATCTGGATTTCAGTTAAATGTTGGTGTGATACGTCGTCAGTAAAGGGAAAATAAACAACCTCATAACAGCTCGTTAAAAATAAGTGTTGTAATTGGTCCTATTACAGTGAAAGTATCCTGAAGAAACCATTAGCAGGACCTGTTCATTATTTACTGTTTAAAACAAAGTTTTGTACCATCTTTTGTGAAGCAGATTTATGAAAAGAGAGAGTGAGATCTTGAAACGCTGTACATCACACCGAAACAAATCACCATGGACTTCATTTTTGACTGAGTTATGACTCCAAGAAGGAGTATAAGTTTTTTCTTTTTGCCTTCAAATTGTACTCAAGTATCATCTTTGTCTGATGGCTTTCCTTTGCACCCTCTGGGGAAGCTTTTGGCTTTTTCTTTTCAGTTTGTCCTGCTTATTGTTAATGTCTCTCCCAGAAAACGTCTCTTATTTCTTCTTTAATTAATGATCAGTTGCACACATACATCCGTTACTGGCCACTGACTTTTCTAGTCCAATTTTTTATGATTATATTTGGACTAAATGGCATCCATGATGGGCCAACTGCCTTTGGACCCTAAATTAACATCTAATTAACACTCACCATTTCCTGGGAATATTTAGTTAACTAAGTCCCCCAGCAATACCAGTCCCATCCAGACTGGGCTTTAGCTTGCATGTATGGTTATGCACAGAAATAGTCATCAAAATAAGTTTCTACTTCAATCAGTTACACTAAAAAAATTATATTTTATTTTGTCTGGGACGTGACAGCCCAATCTATCCTAATCTGACTTGCTTCTTTGTTGCCATAGCTGAATGAATGTGTGTGTGTGAACTGCTATTTCAATGTACTTCATTTATACAGTACAATGTGTACAATTTTGTTCAATAATTCAGTTTGTATTGCAGGAAAATATTAACATAAATTGTGTGGATAGAACACAAATGCTAAAGTTTTTTCCTCAGGCTGTGGGCTTCATCTGTGTGCAACAATTACAGAGTTACTGAGGTTCCATTACAGCTATATGTCTATATGTTTAATTATATTAATTATGAAATCAATGTATTGGTTACTGCTGTTGCATCCAGGATACTTAAGAGTAGAATGGGAGGCAGAGCCTTCAGCTTTCAGGCCCCTCCCCCTCCCATGATGCACTGAGTATTTCTTTTTCATTCACCTCTTTTCACTCTGTTTATACCCCACTCTGCATTTAATCATTAG
>JAVDPK010001647.1:115864-130581 GCA_034780415.1 Cichlasoma orientale
CTCATAGGGGGTCGTTTTGACTGTTGGGTTTTCTCTGTAATTATTGTAGGGTCTTTACCTACAATACAAAGCACCTTGAGGTTACTGTTTGTTGTGATATAAAAATAAAATTGAATTGAATTGAATTGAATGTAGTTAAGTAAGATTTACTTCATTGTTTTGAGGACTACATAGTATTTTCTGCAATGTCTGCAAATCCTGTTTTCAAAATGTTGTAATGTCCAAATACAATAATAAAAAAAAAACATTGTTCAATCTTACCTGTGAAAGGTAAGTCCATGTGATCCAGTTTCAACTGTAAAATGGTTTGAACAACTCCACCCAGCACCAGAGTGATGCACCTCTATGTTTATGTTTGCCACATCAATATGGCAGCGACACTGACGCACGATTCAGCACTCAATGCGGTGTCTGCATATGTACGTGTGTCTGAGGCTCTGTTGAGCTTCTTCTGGAGTCTGTCATCAGCCACCAAGCACAAAAACGGTGGGTTTGTTTCTTGTGAAGGAGTCACTCTCATGACTCACCTGGTGATGTCACTGCCTGGCCAATCAGTGGCATGCATTCTGTTGATGTCAGGTATTAAAACGTACCTGGTAACAGGTACGACCACCTAATGGAAAACCCTGAAAACTGAGTTGAGTCAAGCTGACTAGGTACTACTGGAAAAGCAACATAATAAGGTGGCTGGTCAACATATGTATATAAATTATATATTATTTTAAATGGGTTATTTTTGTAGACTTTATTTGCACATTTCTTATCTTTCAATATATTTTCCAGGCACTTTTTCCAGGCTCAATTGCTATAATTCATGTTAAAATAAACTGAACAAAAAAGAGAAAAATGCATTTTCTTTTTGTTTTAGTTTGATTTTTAAAATAAATCACAACTAGCAACATGTAGCAAGTGCACTTAGAATGAACTCTGGAAAAGCTGCTTATCTATTAAATGATGAGGCACATTTGGAAACTGTGCAAGGGCACCCAGAGAGGAACCAAACCGATGCCAAGCACAGGAGATTTACCCCCTGTTGCAGTACAGGCCGATAAAAGTAAAATGCTTTCCACAATAAAGCTCTTAGTAGCTGCTGTGTCTTTTAACAGGCACCCTTTCCATCCAAAGATACAAAACCATCTGAGACAAAAGGTGTATAAATGTCATCAGTAAATGTAGATGATGCCCTCCTTAAAGGAAGTAACTACATTACACGGGCTTCTTGTGAGCTCTACAGAAATGTAAGCTTTAATCAGAGGCTGTTACATGTGTAAGTGCACCCCTGATATTCTGTATGCATTTGTTTATATCCGGGGCTATAGAGCAAAAACAGACAATGAGAGACGAGGATAAATAATCTTCAACAGGCGCGTGCCACTCGATATCTTATGGGATATTTTATATACAGTAAACCAAAAAGGAAAAGCACCGGTTTGGAATGTGACAACCAGATTATGTATTTTAATTAAAATTAACATAATAGGTGCTATAATTATGATTATATTTTTGGTCTTCAGGCTTCCTGATGCGTGTGTCACAATAAACCATCTAGCTGTCATCACCTCTGTAATGTAATTCTTTTCATATGCTCCCTTTTTAATTTTGCTTTATTATTTCACACTTTCTAACTTGGCAGATGTAATTGGCATCAATTCAGCGCGAGATGCGACGCTCTCGCCCATCTTCTCATCACAGATGTGTCACAAGAGTCTGCAATAAAGAAGTCTGAGCAGACAGTAAGCAGGCAGACTGTTTTAATTAAGCATCAAGCAAACACTTATCTGTGAACTTTGCATGTTTTCTGCAGCCACCTGGGTTTTATTGTCGCTATAGGTTTAGTTCTATGAGGATTCATTTTTCTCAGAGCAAAATAATTTGATGCAATGAAATCAAAGAGCAAGTTACAAGCTGCAATTCGCTGCTGTTGCATTTTTTTTTTTTTGCAGTACTGCATGAGCTGGATGCAAACTGTAAACATTAACAATAAGATATTTTATACAGTATTGTATCTTATAAAAAAAGCTGAACTATTGCTGTGAAACTGAGCTCAGGTACAGAACACAACTGTGACTCATGCTGAAAGGAGCCAACTGAGGTGATTTGGACATCTTAGCAGGGGGCCTCCTCCAGGAGACAGTCTGGGCTCATTCAATTTGGAAAATACACGGAGGCAGCTGGGCTGATTCTTAATCACATCTGGGAAAAACTTTGAAACCCTCACAATATCCTAAAGATCTGGCTGGGTCAAAAACTAATGGCTCAGTTCTAACAATTGTCCCAGTGAGCCCCGCTTGCCAGTTTACAGTATTCTTATTTTTTGGCACAAACAAGTTTTGTCACTATTTTTGGATATTTTACACCAAAAACAAAGCGTAAAAATAATAATTAGCCATAAGTGTTTTTTTTAGCAGCAAATTATATCTTTTCAAGGACATCTCACTAATAAATCAAGAAATCTCATTCATTATATATGTGTGTGTGTGAATGTTTGTCCTGACAAACATTCACACACACACAGTGAAGTTTATGATTTAACCATGACCTTAAAATCAGTGAGAGATTGGCTTAGAGTTTCTCGCCATCATGCTGCTACTTCCTTCTTCAGAGCAGACGAGAACAGGAGGAGAGAGAGCAGAGGAGAGCTTGTGTGACGGACAGATGAGGCACCAAAAGAGCTACTTGAGAGGTGAAGAAGAAAAGACCGAAAAAACAGCATGCGCCCAGTGTGTCACAGTTTAAATGGATCTCTTGTCGTGAAAAGGAAGCAGGGCTGGCCATTAATTAATTTTAGCAAAGCATCGAGTGTATGACTCCAAAAATCACCCACTTGCAGTATCTGATCTGCTTCAGATGTATCGCTCTGACCAGAGTTGTGCTGAATTTGAGGTTGCTCTGATATGTTTTTGTTGTTTCTCCCTCCCTGCTGTCAGTGGGTGAAGCCAGCTGCGCTTGGCTCAGGAGGTAGGCTCATCTACTAATCAGAAGGTTGGTGGTTCAGTTCCTGGCTGCCCCAGTCTGCATGCCAAAGTATGCTTGGGCAAAATACTGAACCCCAAGTTGGTCTCTGATTATGAATGTGTGTGAATGTTAGATAGAAAGCACTTAACTGTAGAAGGAAGTGCTGGTGTGAATGGTTGTGAATGGGTAAATCAAATGTGTTGTGTAAAGTGCTTTATAAGAACTAGTCCATTTACCATTCATAGTCACTGTCCATCAATCTGGGCAGGATTTAAAGACCATCTCCAAACAATCTGAAGTCCATCACTCTAGAATGAAAGTTTATTCACAAGTGGAAAACATAAAAGAGGGTTGCCAGTATTCTCAGGAGTAGATGTCTCGGAAAATTCAAAAACCCTAGCGATACACCTCCAACTCTAAAGGCCTCGCCAGGAGACAGTCTCTTCTCTCTAAAAAGAACATGGCAGCATGGGCTAGGTTTGCAAAGGTGCATCTGAACAACCCATCAGACCTCTGGAACAATTTCCTTTGGACAGATGAAAGCAAAGTGGAGATAATGTACAGCACCACATTTGGAGAAAACACATTAGTACAAACACATCATATCAGCTATTAAGCACAGCAGTGGAGGGGTGATGATTTGGGCTTGTTTTGCAGTCACTGCCTGGGAAACCTTGCAGTCATTAAGTCGACCATAAACTCTAAACAATTACAAGTTATTGCTGCTAGAAGTGGTTCTACAAGCTGTTGAGTCATGGGCTGTACTAACTTTTGCTTCTGTATTTTGACTCAGTTATTGTTAAAAAAGTAATAAAATAATACGATGGAATATATTACATGTTGCTGTTCATCTCATGGTGTATTTACCTAATTTTAAGACCTGGTAAGGACCAGATACATTTTTATTATGTAAAACCTTCACCATGACTGCATGTCTCACAAGAAACTGGAAGCACTATAAGATGCTGTAGAGGTCTTTATTAATACATCTTCCTACACCCCATTTATACCATATTTAATCCGTTTCATAGGAAATTGTCCTGTTCTCCTCCCTCTTCACCAAGTTTCATTAAATCCAGCGTTGTGCGATCTGTGTAACCAACAGACAAAACAGTACTGAACACATACATCAATTATAACCCCTACTGTACCTTGCTGCACAAACAGTGCAGAGAAACAACTGGCAGGGAGTTGGAACGTGATACTGCACACATTTTAATGCATGCATGAGATGTATATCTAGAGACAATCAGCTATCTTCAAACACATGCCATCCCTATCCCATCCATCTCTGAGATTAAGAGCCTCATGCTCTTCTGACTGAGCTAACTGGGCTCCCACCCCCATCCCTTCTCTCTCAAATAAACAAATAAGACACAGACACACACACACACAAGGTGCATCTTCACGCCCGTGGTCTGGCAGTGTATGTGATTTGACACCTCTTTTGATTAAAGGAGGGTTCCCTGCAGTGCAGATATTGCAGCGGCTGCTTCCCTGCTGAAGAAAACTCCAGCACACTGCATGCACTCTGTGAGTGTTTATATATGTGTTTATGAACAGGGTGAAATGGTCCAAAACTATTTTCTAGCTGAACGCTCCAATCAATTCAGCTTCAGCTGGAAGTGCTGTTATTAGGGACTCTTTGATAGAAGGACAACAGCTGGCTCTGTGCGCTGCGTCGGTGGTGCACAGGCTCTGCTGATGCATGTCGATCTGTAGGTGAATCCCATGTGTGTCTGTCTCTGAGTGTCAGAAGTGGGTATAAATTTAGACTTTTCTGCTTCCCACAGATGAAACACGAAATGAAGAAGAGCACTGGGTTAGAAAGGTTATCGTCATAAAAGCTTCTCTTTGCCTGCGAAGGTTTCGCTGAACAGAAAAATGAACTCACCTATTTCACAACTGAACATTCTCACTGAAAAGTTTGTTGGTCCCATGACAGACTGGATGGAAGTTCCCTCCTCCAACATATTGGGTATCACTCTTTGCACTTAGCTTGCTATTTGCTGTAACTCTTCTTTGGGATTATTTTTCTCCACTTTTGTTGATTTTTTTTTTTTTTTTTTAAATCATCTTATAATTTGGTGTGTTTCTGATTTGGCTGTTTCTTTTGTTGTTTGTGTATTGCGGCCGTGTTCTTTTATTGGCAATTTTGTAGTTACTTTATATATTTTTGTAGTTATTTTGCATCTTCCTGCAGCTGTTGTCCGGAAACACTGGTTGGTTTTCAAACAATAATGTCAAATTATTTTAAATGAAAGAAATGCTTGTTTTCAATAACGATTTTTCTTTGGAAAAAACCCCCATCTGAAACTAGACGAGTGTTCCTTCATCAACCTGAGCATGTAGGCAGTGGAACTTTTCTGTAGTCCCACCTGTATCCGTTTAATAGATTCTATACAATACAACTGCTACTCTCTGAAAGACTAATGATGAATAAAGAAATGACCTGTTTGTATGTCCTTACATTATTTTGTTATTGAACAACAGTTCCTATAAAAAATTCCATCTATTGCAAAATGATTCTCTTCTTGCTGCCTCGACGTGAAATATAGAGCGTGAATAGCATCTGTAACATCTATACCTTGGCCCAAATTAGGAATATGTCACATGCAGAAAATGATAAATTTCTCCAAAAAAATCCCTCTACTATTATTATATAACAATATATACAGTGAACTGCTCTTTAATGCAATCATCTACTCAGCCAACCGCAGCAACTCAATACATTTAGGCAGGTAGACATGGTCAAAAATGACCTGCTGAAGTTCAAAGGAAGCATCAGAATGAGGAAGACAGCTGATTTAAGACACTTTGGACACAACATGGTTGTTGTTGCTAGATGGGCTCATCTGAGTGTTTCAGAAACTGCTGATCCGCTGGCATTTTCCCGCGCAGCCGTCTTTAGGGTTTACAGAGAATAGTCTGGAAAAGAGAAAATATCCAGTGAGCAACAGTTCTTTGAGCAAAACACCATGTTGATGGCAAAGATCAGAGGACAATGGCCAGACTGCATCAAGCTGATAGGAAGGAAAAAACAACTCAAATACTTTTTACAACAAAGGTATGCAGAACACATTGAGCCTTGAAGCAGATGGGCTACTGCACCAGAAAACCATACAGAGTACCACTCCTGTCAGCTAAGACCAGAAAACTGAGGCTACAATTCACACAGACTCACCAAAATTAGAAATAGAAGACTGGAAAAATGTTGCCTGGTCTGATGAGTCTTGATTAGTGCTGTGACATTCGGATGATAGGGTCTGAATATAGCATAAATAGCATGAAAGAATGGATCCATCCTGTCCTTTGTATCAGTAGTTTGGGCTGCTGGTGGTGTAGAGGATATTTTCTTTGCAGACTTTGGCCCAATTAAGCTGTAACATTTATGAGCCTCAGTAGAGTATTGGTGCTGACCATGTCCATCCCTTTATGACCACAGTGCACCCATCTTCTGCTGGCTGCTTCCAGCAGGATAACGCACCGTGTCACAAAGCTCAAATCATCTCAAACGGTTTCTTGAACATCATGGATGTGCGGCCGACAAATCTGCAGCAACTGTGTGATGCAGTTATGACAATATGGACAAAAATTTATTTCCAACACCGTGTCATGAAGAATTCAGGCTGTTCTGAACGGGATCAATTTGGTGCTATACTGGTTTTTGCTAACATGATTCCTGATCCATGTTGTGCCTATTCCAGGGATGGACTGGATTCAAATCCAGAATCCTGACTTATTGTGAGGTGACAGTGCTAACCACTGCGACACTGTGCTGTTCCTATACAATACAGAGATCTAAAATTACTTCCAAAGTCAATTTTATTATTAGTATTTTCATCATGTTTTGGTGAGTATGTAGTTCACATTTTTAGAATTTGGTCATTAAAAAAGTTCTTGGACCTAAAAATGCAGAAGAAAAGTATCTACTTATTTACCATGTATGTATCAATGTAACATCTGAAGCCTGGAACATTACTATTACACATAAAAACAATGAAAGTAACATTACAGTGTAGAGAAGAAATAAATCAGTGCTTTACAACATGTGGAGATCCCAGAATGTGGGGTAGACATTTTTAGGTCATGAAAAAAAAATTCAGCTCAGCCGCAGAAACTTCTAAATATGACAGGCAGAGAAATCTCAAAGCATGAGATCTTTGTGATTTAATAAAAGGGTGAATTACCCCTCACCTAATGTAAAGGCAGCTTAGTCTGACATCCTGTCATTACATGGCATTGTGTTTCAAATGCAGTTTTCCATCTGAATACTAAATCAGTTTGAATCACGGGGAATACTCGTTTTTGTTGATATGGGGTTTTGAATAAGTCGTGGTCATTTATTAATTTCCCATATTCTCCATCAGTGGGAGTAAAGTCTTCACTGCTGCGACTCGATACTGCTGTATAACTGCGTCTGTGTTTTTAAAGAAACATTAATTTCTTTCTCATCGACAGGATAATTGTGCTTAAGAGCAAGAGTTACCATGCAGACTAATATGACGCTATTACCATGAATCCAGTTGTCTGTGTGCGCACACAAGAAGTACACTTTGATACAAGCACAGGCAATACAGATGAATACTTAAGATAACAGAAATCAGAACCGCACAGTTTCCACAGCTCTCTTTTCTTTATTAACGACTCATCGATCTCACAGCTCTCACTGATTTATTGCTGCACGCTTAAGTTTGTTATGCACCCCTGCACCGCCTCTGTTTGTGTTTTTGTATGTGCATGCAGAAATTGTGTTTCCTTGAGATTGGCCTTCGCCAGCTCATGCAATGATGAAAAAGAATGAGATCAATAAAGTAGAAAAGTGCCTCTAAAATGGTTAACATTGTGTTTTACATAATAGCAGCTACAGATCTCCCTCCACAGAGCAGGTTACATCACATCGCTGCACGCAGCCTGCTGTTCTGCACGTCTTCTGTGCTACGTTATGTCATATTTACCTTTTGGATTCCTCACATGATGCAGATGATATTTCCTGCATTAAACAATGTTTCCATTCACGGCTCATTAGCTGCAGCTGAAAGCTCATGAATACGACTGGGTTTTTGTTTACTAAAACAACATTACTACAATTATTGATGCCGTTCGCTGTGTTTTGTGATGCATCAGCAAGACGCTGAGCCTTATTGCCTTTAGTTACTGCTGCTTACTCATTTTAAAATGAAAGTCGCACAAATAGATCTGAAATGTTCCCATTATTAAATTCTGAAAGGCTGAACTACACGACCCAGCATAAAGTCATCACCTTTCAAAGTAGATGGTCCAAGATGCATAAATGAAAAGGAACGTTATTCATGTGTTGCAGAATATGTAATCATCCCTTGTATTATGGTACAGCGATGTGGCTCAAGTGGTTACAATACCGCACAGACTAAAAAACTCTGAGCAGTTTGAATACCGGCCGCCTGGAAAAACTGATGGTATTTTCTTTCCCCAAATTTCTACAGCTACTCTTCCATCTAATAAAGGCAACAAACCTTCACAAAACGTGTTTTGGACATCATCTGGAAATTTATACTTAAATACGCACAAGAGATTAGATTCATGTTTCATTTTCTGTATCGTTGAAGGAAGAGCAAGAGTGAGGATTAAATAATGAGTTCAGGAAACGTATTAGTACTACAGCTGACAAGTCCACGTATAAAAAGCATATAAGGAGATTGGCAGGGGCGCTAAAGCCATGCAGATACTTTGCGTTGTGTGAAGAGGGGTCCAAAATTCCAGTTGAGAGGTGTAAGAAGCTTGCTGATGGTTACAGGAAGCGAGTGATTTCAGTTAGTTTTTCCAAAGGGTGTGCAACCAAATATTAAGTTGAGGGTGCCAGTAATTTTGTCCAATTTTTGGATTTTGCCTTGAATTATATGAATTTTGGCTTTTTTCCCCCTCAGTTTTTTGTGTTGTTCCAATAAACACAAAGGAAATGAACATGTGCGTACCAAAAGATGTGTAATTGCAATAATTTTCTGTGAGAAATACTTGAAAAACTTGAGGGGTGCCAACATTTTTGGTCATGACTGTATGTAGAAATTCAAAGCATGATGGGCCTCACACCCATTCTTGCTTACATACACATATTCCTACTTACTGTACATATGCAGCAGTCAGACAACAGAACTTTGGCAATGGGGCCTTCTGAAGGATCACTTTTTAAATTCAGGCAGCATTCGCTGCTCTATGTTCAGCCATGTTACCGTATACTGTAAATACAAGCCGCCTGTAACGATGCAGGCAACACGTATGACTTCTGAGCGATCAGTCCTGCTACACAGCGGTTTAAGTGCTCCTCCTGAAACCAGTTTCATCACTCCTGATTTTGTCAACAAAACTCGCTGATCTTTGTTTGTACTCACGCGTATCACTCATCACAATTTGTGTGCGGTGATCAGCTAAAATTAACTCCAAAAGGCAACATGACAGCTTCATATTGAAAGACTTTGACTTTGTTGTTGCTTTGAGCTGTCAGGTCCCTCTGACAGTTCCTCCCACGCAACACGGTTCCACCCGCAGAAAGCTGTCAGCTGTGCCTTGCGCTTAATGAGCTGCCTGTCAAACACAAAATGAACACAACCTTGTTAAAAAATCAATTAAGTACTACAGGTGATCCCCTTTCTAGTTTAGCTTGATGAATGAGTCCTCAGGAACTCTGTCTGTTATGAAGTCAACCTGATTTAATAAAGGCCTAAATGTACTTTGACTCGTGTCGTTACCGCATCACTTTAATGGTTTTGGTTCATTTGCCAAAAAAAAGGTCCTCTCACTCTTCATGCTCCGGAAGGCAGAGGGAAAATTGTGGTCATCTAAGTGGGCTTCAGTTATTGCAGTGGGTCCACCTAATCTCGACAAACAGGAGCAATTGTGTGGCATGAAAATAAAGAAGTTCATTCATTGTGGTTTACTGTTGACATAGGAATGTTACGGCATCATTGACATAAATAACTAATTAAACTGTGAAGTAAACAAAATATACGGCTCATTTAAAATTCTTTCACTTTGTACTAATGTGGGGTCATCAGATTGAATGTTTACATGTGTCTTTGAGCTTTTTGTTTGAATGACTATTTGTTTTCACTATACTATTTCACACATGCCTTTGTAACTGACACTGTCACACAGGCAAGTAATTGCAGGAGGTGGTGCACAGCGGAGCAGGTTTCTGCCCCTGTTGGAAGGTTTGGGTGTGTTCAAATGTTCGATTTAACATGCAGCAAAAAAACATGTTATTTTTAGGAGGAAGGGCCACACTGGGTATAGCAGGATCAGAGATCTCTCTGCATCTCCCTATTTTTAGGGCCATTGTTCAAAATGTTCATTCTGCCATTCAAATATCAGATGAGCCTAGCGTCTCTCCCAGGTTAGCGGCACACCTGCAGTGCACACATGCATGCGTAATGTGCATATGGTGGAAAATCCTGACATCTTCATGTTGCGCATCCCGATGTATTCATATATTCATTTCTGTAGAAAAATGTCAAAATGGGGAAAAAGAGAACAGGGGAGTAAAGCGGGTGTAGATCATGCATACAAGATCAATAGAGCTGTTTCTGCAGATTCTCTTCATGTGAAGACAGCTGTGTGGAGGCAGTGAATAAAATGAAATGTTAGTGTGTAAGATCAGAATTTTCTTGGAAAACAAATGCATGTAGTGCACTAACAGTCATTTGGGCAGACTGTGTGTGCATGAAGTGTCTGGAAACTGCATATAAGGACAGCATATGAACTTGTGCTGTTACTGAATGTTTTTCTTTTTATTTGAATCTGATTGGCTTAGATTCACCAGGTCATTCAAAGGAAAAGAGAAAGAGCACTGTGCATCATACCCTAAAAACTGGAGGGGAAAACAGTTACAGTAGCATCACAGTATGCAACCAAGGGCCGATGTGACATGTGAAAATATGTGGTCACATTTGTGAATTAATTATGGCTGTATATGCATATATTTTTGTACATTTCATAATGTTTGCGTGTTGGTGCTGTAAGTTTCATCAAGTCTTCCAAGTTTTGTGTTGCAAGCAAATGCGTTCAATAAGGACAGCAGAGGGCAGGAGAGTGCCTGCCCTGAGACCAACCAGGCCAACGGCAGCACGTTTCTTCTGCTCCGCTGCTCATTATTTTCCTGTTTTACGGTCCGTACTCCATCTTCATGCCCACTGCAACACTGCACACTGCCACACTGAAAAATGGCCTCAAACTGGCTAAAAATACAAGATTTTACTATGTCAAAGGGTTGTTTTAACATCCTTAGCTGTTGGAAAGCTGACATTAGCTACATTAGCAATCTACTGTCCTTAGCTGATGCATTTGAAATATTAATAATAACGATAGAACCTGGTTCTGAGTTCTTTAGCCTGTTGGTGGTGCGTCCAACCACACTGCACGTTTTATGCAGCAAACTGAATTAGCAGCAAAGTCAGAGCCATGAATTGTGTTCCCCTCATGTGTGGGCGAGGCTTAAATTCACTCTGCTGCTATAACTGTGTCAGTGACCATTCATTGATTAGAAGTGGCCATTATGATGTATCAGTATGGGTGCATCATAGTACTGTGCACTTTGATGAATCCCACATATTTGTGGGAGTGTGAAGATCTAATTGCTATACAGGTTATTAGCAGAAATAGCACGTGTTCTTCATTTAAAGCAGCAGGTCCATTTTGAGTGTATCGTATTCTGTGTGTTTCCAGTTGTATACGCACTGCAGTTTTGTGCAACCTCTAAGGCCTGAGATGAAATACAATCCCTCCTTTTTGCCTCAGGACAACATGAGCACATGAGCGTGATTGGTAGTCATAAATCAAGATGAATGCCAGCAGAAGAATGAGATAAGAAAGCAGGAAAGCAAGAGAGGTAAGAGCTAGAGCAGCCATTCCCAAAGTCAAGAGTGCTGCGGCCCACTAAACACCCCACAGGGCCCCACCCAATCTTAACTCTTCACTGTAATCAAAATACAGGAGAAAGTGATGGAAATTTTTATTCAAAAAACATTAACACAGGCTGTTGGCTATAAATTGCTAATGCTAGTCAACATGTCAGTCAAATGTAAAGTGCTAATGCCAGTATGTGACCCACCTGCCACTGGGACACAAAGTTCAATACAAGAGCAGTAAATTTAGGTCAGAGTAATATCACAAACTAACCACCTTCTATTACCATTTTAATTCACTTTTTATATAAATAAAAACATTTTTGTAATATCTAACTGTATGCACTTGTGAATAATTTCAAACAGAATCTCTGTTATTACTGCGGCCCACCTGCAGTACCTTCACCCACCCCGGCCCACACTTTGGGAACCACTGAGCCAGAGAGTGGAAAAGTAGGTGAGGGAAGAGGAGGCGGAGGCAGCGGATATGAATGCACACTGAGAAAATGCTGAAGTGCATGTTACAGGACACAATATAATTCAAATGCTATTTACTGAAATCACACTGTAACATTTACTAGACGGATTTAAGCAAGATTTTAGATCATTCACAGAAGCTAGAATCAAGACACAGGCAACAGGAAGCTGCGTGCATCTTTGTCCTAACGCCGGTAGAACGGTTTCTGCAGTGTTTGGTGGCATTGTCAGGGGTTGTGCAAAAGACTCAAGTGCAGGATTCACTGGAAAAGGTTCAATGATTTAATGAACAGTTTCAGAATGAGATTCAGGTAAGTAGTATCTGATTTCCACAGGCTTGCACACAGATATGTTCTCACTGATTTCCACAGGCTTGGATGCAGGTAAGTGATATCTGATTTTTTTTTTTTACAGGGGCTTAGGTGAGTGTTTCTCTGTGTGGTGGTGAGAATGGGTCAGCTTGTGGCTGGCACATCAAGAGACAATGTGCATTGAAAGAGGACAGGCAGATACGTTTACGGGAAAGTAGCAAAGCATCAGGAAGCCCAAGTATTACTACCACATGTATAGCTTAACATTTCAGTGAGGAGTGGAGTGAAGCATGGGGACACAGGTGGAAGTGTGGTGGTGGTCAGGGAGCTTAAACCTCCTGGTCAGCTGAGGCATTTCTATTTCGAGTTTCTGTGGCCTGTGTGAGTTTTCTCTGGGGGCTCGGATATGCTTGTTAGGTTAACTGGTGATTTGAAAACTGGCCGTAGGCTTGGATGTAAGTGTGACTGCCCACCCGCTCTCTCCCTTTCTGTGTTAGCCTGTGATTTAGTGGCAGTCTGTCCACGGTGGTCCCGCCTCTCACCCAAGATCAGCTCCACCCTATAAAAGTGTTGTCCATCTACTCATTAAGGAAGTGCATGGATGTGATATTGCTGGCTTTGCCATTGCAAACCCATCTGTTTGGCAATGAAAGGTAAGGAAATCTGAAAGAAGCAGCTCACAAGTGTAGTAAAATTTAGGCATTGACCGGAGGATTGCCTTTTTACTCGGAGAGTGAATGTGCTTTATGACTTCGTTTTAGAACTAAGTGGTGTCAGAGTGCTCAATAAAACCACAATGATACGATTCATAACATTATGAAACTCTGCTTCTCATATAGAATTACAGGTTCAGTCTCTGTCCACACAGCAGAGCTGTGGAGCTTCTGCTTTGTGAAAACAAACAAACAAAAGGACTATTAAAGTATGACGGGAATCTATGCCTGACAAAAAGGCAATAGAGCCATGAGAAATACACCCAACCTGATATACCCCGACCTGTATGTGTTTAAATATGGAAATTAAAACACACACAAAACCACACAGTCATGGATGCAGACTCACAAACACATGCATAATGGATAGAGGGCATTATAAGTGTGTCTTTTCTATCCTGGATGTGTATTCATGAGATTAGATCGGAGAGAAGGGGCAGAATTACACACAGACAGACAGACAGACACTGACAAAGTAATTTTCAGTGCTTGAAAGACACAAGGGGCACTTGGTTTCTTTCATCTGGCTGATCCGGTGATGGAGGCTGGCAGGGCACACTCAGTGCAAGCTCATAACTTGTACACATTTTTTTTGTTTTGTGAAAGTTATACAGGCTATTTGCTAACCAGATGTTTGTTGGAGTAAAGAAATATCAATAATGAATGTTCATCGAAACCTCATCAAAAATGAAAGGTGCAGATAAATCTGACAAGAAAGAGAACCTTAAAGTAGAACCGTGTATTTTAGGAAATTATTTTTTAGCAGTAAAGAAAAAAACTGAATGAATCCAACTGAATATATTTGCTCATCAGCCTTCACACACATACTGTATGAACTTTGGTGACATTCTTAATCCAGAGGTTTTATTATGATGTATGCCAGCCTTTGCAGCTATAACAGCTTCAACTCTTCTGGGAAGGCTTTATGGGAGTTTTTGACCATTTTTCCAGAAGAGCATTGAGGAAATTTCAGGATCAGACTTGTTGCACAGGTGGCATCCTATCACGGTACCACACAGTGAATACTTTTGCCAATATAGTGTATGTGCTTATATGCAATATATACAAATATAAGATTCTTTACAGGATAGAAAGTATTAAACCTTTGGCTACTTTACAGATGCAATACTGCAGGCTGATCAGTAGCGGGAGTTCAAGGGTCACAACACCTGAAGATATTAGGGAGAGATAAACAGGCGGCGTGGGAAGAAACCCTTTGACACGGCAAACTCTGTATGTCAGTGCAAGAAAATTACCTTATGAATGCAAACATTTTTACAACATTTTTGTGTGAAGCCCACACATGTGTGTTCACATGTGGAATTAAGAATTTAAATAAGATTTCTATGAGTATGTGATAAATGTATTTTGTTTATATTTGTATG
>JAVDPK010001647.1:140145-150255 GCA_034780415.1 Cichlasoma orientale
TCTATCTATCTATCTATCTATCTATCTATCTATCTATCTATCTATCTATCTATCTATCTATCTATCTATCTATATAATATGGGTATTCAAAATATTAATGAAAAATGAAGGTGGACTTGTTGCTCCAAAATAATTTCAGTTTGTACTCCATGTATAGAGAGCAGAGGACTCGGTTACACATTATTTCATCAGAGAGAGAATAAAAGCTCCAAATATGAAAACTGCTATACCCCTGGCATTGTCTTTGATCTGTGATTGACAGGTCATTAGTTTAATTAGTTTGAAGTCTTGAAACAAAGCAAGGGCAAAGAATTGTGGCTTTTCACGATGAAAGTCAAAAGAATTTATTCCATAAAATGAGTTTTGTCTGTATTAATTCAAAATTGACATAGGATACAGATTTTTTTGTTATAGCCCTAGGTATGCTAATAATAATAATAACAATATGGTTCATAACACCTGCTCACAATCGGCCAGCTGGTAGTTGCATTTCATTTTAATAAATTGATTTGTAACAAATATGACCGTGTCTCTTCAGTAAGGGTTCAAACTATGATCCCACCCTGCAGGTGATGGTTGCACAGATCTAGTCTACTTCAACAACAGTGAAATACAGACTCAGTAAAAATATTCATTCACTTCACAGTTCATCACTAACTGCAATAAAATGCAGAGAGGTTATTTTTAAGCATTAACTGGTCAAATCTGTTTGTAAAAGGTCTGCACCAAAGTGTTTTTTTATTACCTCAAAATAAATATGCATGTTGATAATTTGATGCCAAGTACAACATAATTAATAACTGTTTTATTAAAGGACCATGTGAATTTTTTTTTTATCCAACCACCAACCCATCTATCCTGACCAGTCACATGTTAGGAAGTTTATTCATGAAACATAATGTCATCCTTAGCAAAGGGGTCAGAGGTCATGTTGTTCCTCAGTGAAAGTTGCTCTCGAGAGCTTTGTCATGAGCTCTCAAGAAATTCTTAGCAACAGGAACCTTTAGCACCATTAAAGAGGAAGATAAAAACCTTTGAGAGTTCAGCGCCTGGTCTGCAGAACACGGCTGTGTTCACTGCAGACCCACGGTCTCAGTCTTTAGTCTCGTCCATTTCTCTGGCCAAGGATCACGTTAGTGTCACATGGGAATGGCATATAGAAGGCTTTTTTATTTACATCCAGCTGCTGAAGGGTTTCAGTTCAGAGATTATGATATTTGTGTATGAGCAAGATTTTCGCACCTAGCTGAAATCACACTGAGGTGCTTCTCTTTGATTTCTTTTCTCTTTTTTTTGGCTTGGATTCCTTGATATAAATGCTGTGAAGAATGAAACACCTGTCAGTATAGCACAACATGGCTCACCAGCTCCACAAATTGCTTGGATTTAACTACAAAAGCAAGACGGCTCATTAATGAGGCTGACAGTGTGTTTAGTTTGACGACCATATAATGAAACACGATTGAGGGTGGGCTGGGGGGGGGGGGGGTGGTGGTCAAGGTGAGGTACACCTGGGACATGTCACCAGTCTGGAAAATGTAACAGCAAAAGAAAAGGGGACACAAAATGGTGAAGGCACAGGGGAAAGAAACACTCCAGTGGATTTGACTCATGATGACTCAAATAGAATCAAAAGGTAGAATTTCAGTGTTAAAGACTGAACTTCTTTGCCGGGTACGCGAAAGGGTAAAACTTCATATTTGCCGTACCGATCAGGAAGAATAATCAGCGTTCACAGTCCATCCTGGGAAATTCAAACCCTCCTAACATCAGTAGCTTTGTGAAAAGGTGACTCAACATCCTTGGCTGAGCTTGCTGTTGAATCAACACACTTCAAAAACTGTGATCAAAGAGAACAAGATGCAGAGTTTTTTTTTTTTTTTTGAAGCTTCAGTGTCGGCATGGCACCACAGAGCAACTAACATCCAAGAAATTTCATGACACACAAACATGATGTGGAAGTTTGTGTGTCTTTTAAATGAGTGACTAGTGTAGTTCAGATAAGCTTAAATTTTCCCATTTACTCTACTTTTTACAGTGTTAGATGGGAAATTTTTACGGTATAGATATTCTGCACTAACACGGTAATGTTAGAACTCCATGGAAAAGGCAGGTCCAGAATGACCACCTGATTGCCTGTCAGGGAAAAAGTGAATTCAAAATCTGGGCATTTAATTGAAAAAATTTTTTGTCTCTTGACGGGTGAAATTCTTACTCTGTGTTTGTATCCGCATTTTTCCCTCAGGCGTTAGTGTGACACAGTGAAGAAGGCCTTGTGCCCTCATCCCAACAAGAGCCCTTATGGTCAAGAATAGGAATTTCACACACCCACACACACACATCTGTGACTGCTGGGGCATCGTTGGATAGTTGAACTATCAGTCACATGGCTGATGATCTGATCTGTGCTTTTTATGGAGACGGGTTCTAGTGGATTTACCATCTTTCCATAAAAAAACACACATAAACTTACACACACCAAACTACTTCTAAGGAAACAACTTAAATACAATATAATGTTAAATATCAATTAGGAAAAAAGCCATTTTTGTCATGCATGGTTTTATGTGAGTTGTTCATGACACAGGGAATCTTGTTGTCTTCCCCTCCTGTCTCCAGAAACAGCACTGCATACACACACACGCGCTCTCTCAGACACACACATTCACTTACAGACATATCTTCCCTGTGGCCTGTTGTGTGTGAATTGATGTTCCATACAAGATAAAAAGGGCCCCTCTGGGTAGAAACAGCTTCACTTAATTTCCCTCTTCTACCCCCCCAAGTGATGTGAGAGAACAAGTGTGTGTGTGTGTGTGCGTGCATGTGTGTGTGAGTGAATGTGTGTAGGTGTTGGGCTGCAGACGAGATCCATCAGCTGGAAATCAGCTCAGTGTTTCTCGCTCTTTTTACTGGCTAATCCACCCCATCTTCCCTCTCCTATTTTCTCATTCTGTTTTCTTTCATTAAATCCTCGCTGCCACTTCATCAGCTTGTCGTTCCCCCTCCCTCTAACTTATGCTTCATCTTATCTATCTTCCAAAAAAACCCCTCCCTCACCTCCAAGCTGAACCTCACACCCCGCCACTCCACTTATCTTCTCTTAATCCTCCTACCTTTTCATCCCCTCACCCTTTTCCCATCTCATCCCATTGAATCTCTTTTCTCAACCACCCTGTGGCCATTTCTTCTTCATAGCCTGATAATCTACACCTCTGCCTGACCCCTTTCCCCCCGTGGCCTCCCTTCTCCAGTCCCCGTCTCGATCATCTCATTTTCACTTGTCTTGTAATTTAATTAATTACATTAAGTCTCCACAACATGTTTACAAATATGTCTCCTTTAAGTTTCTTACTTTGCCCCCCCTTATCATTAATCTCTTTTTCTTCTACCACTTGACTGCACTTGCTTCTGGCAACCGGTAAAATGTTTTCTCATCATTAGCTACCAGCTTTCATGTATCCTGATCTCACCTGCATTTACCCGCAGTCCATTCTATCAATCTATAACACTTCTCCACCCGGCTTCTTCTCCAGCCTAACCACCTCCTGCTGCTAACGTGCAGCCCTGCAGCTACATGAAGCCAGATCTCTGTTCAAATGGCTGTCTCGTCAGCCTAAATCACAACTTGGGGCAAACTCAGACGCAGATAAAGTGTTATTTTTTATTTTAAATGTTTTATTTATTTTACAAAAGGACTGTTTTTGACTGTCATTTTTTTGCCAGTAATTTCCTACAAAATGTGTCATTTTGTGTGTGTGTATGTGTGTCAGCATTAGTGGCCTCCAACAACATGGAGCAGACAGATCTATTTATCTGTCTGTAGATGGAGAACAATGAAATGGCAGGGCAGCAAGGCTGGATGGTGGTTAGCACCATTGCCTCATGGCGAGAGGGTTTGAATCCACAGGCCAGTTGGGGCCCTCTGTTGTGGGAAGCGTGCACGTTCTCCCTGTGTGGATTCTCTCCAGGTAAATGGATGGAAAATGGAATGAAACCAAATTTTAAAAAGAAAATGGCTCACTGCACCCACTCTCAGTGCTTCTCTGTTGGATTTTTCAATCAATCAGTATTCGATCTAGCTATAGCATCGTCACACATGGAAACATGCTGTTTGCCTGTATGAGGGCTCAAGGCTGTCTTAGGGTCCAATAGTCCCTTTAGCTAAGGAAGGTTCCTAACTGGGTGAAGTGACCTGTAAATATCTGCATTGCAGCCAGAATAAGAACTGTTTGAATTCTCCATAGGAAAGCAGGTTCAATGCTTCCTTTATTACATCTTTTATAAAAGCAGAGGAGAAAACACCACCCATAGTTCATAGTGACAGACTATCACAAAACAAAGTTGTGCACATCATGTAAATGGTAATTATAACTGCATTTTCCATTTCATGGCATAACCTGCTGAAATATTTGGAATTTTCAGCATCAGGCTGTTAAACACACAGCTGAACTCTGAACATCGCACTGCTGTAATTAAAATCTGCTTCTTGCCAAGTTGTTTGGCTTGTATGAAGCATGTAGATTTATATAAGCTCTCTAAATCTAGATTATGATCTATATTAATTAATCACAGTGTGTTCAAGGCTCTGTATAATTCAGTTTGCTTTAGTAATTTCTGTTGTTGTATTGCAGCTTTTAGGATTACCGTGAATTAATGTAGCTTTTTAAAATTAAAGAAGGCTTTGTGCTGCTGCAGACGGTTAGCAAATCTGGCCCTGTATGGCCTCCTCCTTTAAAATTCTGACCTTTTGTAATGAATGAATATTTTTCACAGGTTGTTCTTGTTTATATGACCTGCATAAAATAACGGGGTGAGAACACAATGAAGTGAGCTACGGTGTGTGTTTTGTAGTCCATCATCTGCACACTGTAGTTTCACCACATTGGATGCCTGTTGTTGCAATTTTATGGAGGCTAGTGTAACACTGGCTGGATCCTCAGCACACTGCTCTTCTCTTTTCCTGAGTCCTTATCTATTCTCCTACCCACTCTGGAGAAGTGGTTAGGAAAAGGAGATAGGAGGTACTTCTGGAATGTACCCTTAGTCTATGCTTTCTTTGCATTCCCATAATTCTTCTCTCTGCAGCCACAGCAGCCACCAATGACTGTGCACTAAAGCACATGCTGTGGAAGCCCAAAACAGTGGACCCACTGAGGTAATATTACGACATAACGGTGATGCCTGCTTATAAGTATACACGTAGTCCCATTATCAGTCCATTTCATGACACTCAGTTATCATGAAATGAGCAGTCACAATTTAATGCTGTATTGGTGACATTTAAGTACAACAAATGTAGCAAAATGACATTAAATTCTGACAACACTTCAATCTATTGTACTGCCGCCTTCCTGCCTGGAAGGTAATCTGAGTTACGCCACAGTTAATTGAGTGTCCCACTATAATGATAAGCCGGTGCTATGGAGCCGCATAATTATTCACAAATTGTGCCAAAACATCTTTGAAAAGGGGGGGGGGGATTGCACTTGTGTGCTCATTTCAGGGTTTGCACACTTTCAAGGACAGAATTAGACACATGCACATTAGCATATTTTCAGAAAAATGACATGATTCACACACAGCTTTTCACACTAAATAATAATGAAGCGCTTGGGAACATTGCTATTACTGACCAATGTCCAATCTCTCTGCCCGATACAGCCGCTGGATTGACAGCTGCTTTATTGGTACTCGAAAAATTGCAGGTGAATGAATGACATGACACCTGGGTGTGTGTGTGTGTGTGTGTGTGCTTTTTTGAAAAGTCAAAATGTGTTCAAATTGATGGCAAGACAAGGCACAGTATGGCACATTTGTGTGTTTTTAAAATTAATGTTTCATTACACTGTAATGAAAGTTGGCACAGCTGAATCACTCTCACTTACATCATCAGATTGTTCACTTTTCAGCTATAAGCAACACAACCATGACGGCACTATCAGCACAGCAGTCATCCGACAGCTGGTGCGGCTCTGAACTTTGCTGTGCCACTGGGATGGAAATTTCACACGTTTCTTTCAAACAAACGGGCTGAAATGTTTGCAAAACAAACAACAACAAACAAAGTTTGAAAAATGTATGAAGATTATTGTGTCTATTGTAGTTAAACTACAATACTCTTATTGGATGACTTTTTCACACAGTGTCACAGAACAAGTTTAACTGATATCTTCGAGTTTTTAAGCTTTTTTTTTCTCTGTGTAGTGAAATAAGTTAGAAAATAAGCCATTAATACTCATTCATGCTTAAGAGCATCTTGTTTGTCGGACAGTGAAAACAGTGTGCATCACGTATTGCTTCAGCAAATATGATACAGTTTGATACAGGAGTAGATATTTGCACCCTGCCAGTGTTACACACTGAGTGCTGATAATATCCATCCAGGTGCACACCGCTCTTTGTTTGACTGAAACACAACAAAACAAGTAATCTTGTGTTACCGTCAGCTTTCCTCGCTGTTTCCTGACTGGCACGAGCTACGGCTGAGCTAGTTTTCATCTGCAGTACAAGGATTGCAGCAAATAACTCTTCTGTAACAACAACAGCTGTCAGAAAATTAAAAAAAATGTACAGTACCAGTCAAAAGTTTGGACACACTTTTGACTGGTTTTGTATATGAACCCTTTTCCAAATACAAAACCATCAGAAGGGCATTTTAGGGATTCTTTATCTCCCACCTTCCTCTGAGAATCAACACCTGCTGCTGCAAAATCTGTAGCAAACCAATCATACGCAAGTCAAGTCATTAATTCAGAGGAACTAAGAGTACTACTATAAGCTTCAAGGAGGAGTTTAGAACCCTCAGAGGAACACACTTTAGGTCAGTCATTTCAATTCATGTTCGGGGGGGTGGGGGTGGAGCTATGAACATTGTTTTTATTTTTTTTAATTGCACAAAAGCAAAAGAACAAGATGGTAAACTGCAAACGTGACACAGACCAGACACAAATATCCACCGCTGATAACGGGTCACTGAGCCCAGCAGCCAGAGCCTGATCTTCATCAGGTAACAAAGGTAGAAATGAGCAGTCTGCTTTGTAGCATTATAGCTTTCTTTTTTGACCGTACCTCCTTGTAAAGTAGAATCGCTGTGATGTTGGCTGTGACTTGGTCCTGGGGCTGGTTTTCTCTTTGCTGCTTTTAAAACTCAAACACTAAACATGAACACTAAGATGTGAGTCTGTCCTCATTACCCTTCTTACCAGGACCGATAAGGAGGAGCATTTGTTCCCCATTCTGGCCTCCCTTCACAGGCTTGCTGTGCATTTTAGGATTGATTTTAAGATTTTATTGTATGTCTTTAAATCCCTTAATGGGTTGGCTCCAATTGTATCTTGCTGATCTCTTAACACCTTATGTTCCTTCAAGGTCACTGAGACTTACTGACCAGCTACTCCTCCGTGTTCCAAAAACTAGATGTTGAGTTGAGCTTTCTCAGCCATCCCCCCTAAAGAATTTAATAAAATAAAATAAAATCAGTCTTTTATTCTACTCTTTTTCTGATTCTTGCAGACGCACTTCCTTCCTGCCATGGAGTAAATCAGATTTAGTGCTGGAAAATTCCAGGCTGGTGGCAGCACTGAAAGAAAGTTGTATAGGCAACGAATGTAAATGCAGATGGTGCCATTTTTCAGTGGCTATTACACAGAACAGAAACAATAGATTTCATGATAAAAGGTTAAAAAATAAATAAATAAATAAATAAAATAAATGCTGCATGTCTCCATTCAGCTTGCACAAGCATATACAATATGTTGCAAATGCTCAAAGTTATTATTAGGCCACTATTTTCAGATAAGTTATTCTGACGTTATTTTGACTTCAATGTTCTGTGTGAATTTTGTAGATTTTGTAAAATTTAATTGTGCAGATTAGAAAAGCGGAATGAAACAGAGGGTGCTCATGCACTTTCCTATCTGTTACAACATAAAGTAGTCAGTTTGCAGTCCTTTATAGCCAAACGATGGCTGTTCAGCTGTAAAATTCACCTTTCTGTGCATTCGGCAGATTTTGCAAAGAAGAAGGGTAATATCTCAGAAAAGTCCCTCGGCAGTAGCTCTTATAACTGTGTAATATATTCATCGCCCAAAGACTTCCATTAAATCATTTGCATGTATTTGGGTCAGTATAAACATTCTAGTCGACTGAAGGCAAGAGCAGGCAGACCTGGGTCACTGATGTCATCTTCGCAGTTCCAAAATAACATCAGTTTTGTTCCTTGGGCACTCAGCTCTGCAAGCATTAGAACATGGTTATCAGGTAGAGTTACCTTTACCTGATAACAGCCAACAGGGTCAAAAGTATACATACAGGCTCAAAAATATACATGTGCCCCCACTAATATTTGGTTAAATGTCCTTTGGAAAGCGACACCTTGTCCAGATACTTTTGGTAGCCATTAACAAGCTTGTGGCATAATTCTAGCTGAATGTGACCACTCGTGTTGCCAGAATTGGTAGAGTTAATTTAAACTGGTTGGTTTCCAGGCATGGACCCAACTTTTAAATATAGTCCAGTATAGCACAGATTTTCAGAGAGTTGAGGCTGGGTTTTTGGGAAGGCCACTCCAGAAGATTACAATTAGCCTGCTTTATCCATTCCAAAACCAATGTTGATGAGTGTTTTGGTTCACTATCCTGCTGGAACACCCAGTTGTGTCCAAGTTTCAACTGTCTAGGTGTTGATTTGTGTTGAAGTTTAAGAATTTGGAGGTAGTCCTTCATTATTCCATACACTTTGTTCAATGTACCAGTAATACTAGCAGCAAACCCGCCTCAGAGCATGACAATAGCACCATGCTTGACAGCTGGTCCAGTGTTCTTAGGCTTGAAAGCCTCACCTTTACTCCTCCAAACATACCTGTTTTCATTGTGGCCAAATAGATCAAGCTCAAAGGTGTCGATTTTGGAGCGGAGCTTCTTTCTTGGTCGGCACCCTCTCGGTCAAGGGTGATGGAAAACTGGCTTCACTGTGGACAGTAATGCCGCAAATACATATACTGTCAAAAGTTTGGGGACACCTTCTCATTCAATGTTTTTATTTTTTTTTCTACATTGTAAATTAATACAGACTATGAGGGAACACATAAGGAATCACAGAGTAAACTTAATAATTGTATTTGGGTTTAGATCAGGTGATTGTGGAGGTCAGGTCATCTGATGCAATACTCCATCACCCTCTTTCTTGGTCTTACATAGCCTGGAGGTTATTGGCCTGCTGAAAAACAATAATCCCACTAAGCACAAACCAGATGGGATGACATGTCGCTGCAGAATGCTGTCGTAGCCATGCTGGTTAAATGTGCCTTGGATTTTGAATAAATTGCCAACAACGTCACCAACAATGCACCCCCACACCATCACACTTCCAACTTGTGGAATGGGAACTACATCTTTTTGAATGAAGATCCGTTTTAAAACGTTTCCGTCTGAACGTGTTACTTTTCGAAAACAATAAAATGACACAGTTTCCACTGAATCGTTCCCCGTCTGAGCACGGCCTTGGACTCATCAGACCAAAGGACAGATTCCCGCTGGTCTACTGTCCATTCCTTGTGTTCCTCTGCCCAAGCCATTCTCTTCCTCTTGTTCTTCCTGTGAAGCACTTAACTTGTGATTTCTGAGGCTGGTAACTGATGAACTGATCCTGTGCAACAGAGGGAACTCTTGGTCTTCCTTTCTTGGGGTGGTCCCGATGAGAGCCAGTTTCATCATAACGTTTGATGGTCTTTGCAACTGCACTTGAGGACACTTTCAAAGTTCTTGAAATTATTTGGATTGACTGACCTTCATTTCTTAAAGTAATGATGGACTGTCGATTTTCTTTAGTTGAGTAGATCTTGTCATAACATGGATTAATACATTACTCAAATAGGGCTATTCACTGTATACCAACTCTACCTCTTCACAACACATTAAGAGGGCAAGAAATTCCAGAAATTAACTCTTGATGAGGCACAGCTGTAACTGAAAGCATTCCAGGTGATGACCTCATAGAGCTGACTGAGAAAATGCCAAAATGTGCAAAGCTGTCATCTAAGCAAGAGGTGCCTACTTTGAAGAATCTAAAATATAAAACACACACACACACACACACACAGATGCACAC
>JAVDPK010001647.1:164907-177249 GCA_034780415.1 Cichlasoma orientale
ATATATTTGTAGTTTAATAGCATTCAAAGTATGTTATCAACTGCAGATGGTGTGCGTAGTAAACACCTGATGCATACGCGTATTGCAATATTAGAAAAATGTTAATAATTAGCAGAATAACTAGCATTTGCAGGAGTCGCGTGGGATTTTAACAAAGTGATTATATGCATTGGGGCACCACAGTCATGACTGCGCACAGAATTTACTTCACTGAATTGAAGAAGGTGGTAAAGTTTAATTGCAGCCTTTGGCGATACATTTGTGTCAGCGTGTGCAACCAGGTGATTTTTTCCCTCTCCTTTTCTTATCTCTCGCTCTTTCACGCACAAGCACACATAATTACTACAGAGGTCGCCAGTATTACTGATACTGTTGTCATAGCAACACAAAGGGAAAGAGTGACTGGACCGCTGATGGTTAACTGTACTGGAGGGCACAGTGTATTAGGGACAGATTTTCAGGTTGTGGTTTCCCTGAATCACTTTGCAAAAACCGTATTTCCAGAATCACTAAATGTAGCAAATAACATCTGAAAACATAAATCAAAGTGTAAATGATTCATTAGAAGCACAAATCATCAGTCTTTACATGTTACATCTATAGACTTGATGCACTTGCTAAATTTACATTTAATTAAAGACATCTTTAAACTGGTTTAATCAGATCTGAGGTGGAGATGAGATGCGCAGGTGATGAATGACAGTAAAAGATGCCAAGAAAAAGTGAAAACTGTTTTGGTGGTCTGAAAGGAAAGAAAAATAAGAGTCCACCCCCCCTGGGGTGAAGTCACCTTCAAGGGTTTGTTTTGGGTACAAACAGCATCTTCATGCAGATGTCCAACATGACTAGGAAATAATCCTTAATAAAAGTCTTCTTGCAAATCCTCAAAACCAAAAAAGATGAGGCTGTGTCCAGCTTTTTTCATCGTCTTTGGCCACAAGATCTAAATGACATCACAGGCAATGTTCTCACTGGCCAAGCAGCAGGGGAAGTATTGCTTGGCAAGACAAATCCACCCCTGATATGCTTCAGTAGCCGTATCACCACATGCTTCCTCTATTGCCTGTAGTAGGGGTATATGCTCGTGAAGCTTCGTATCCCCTCAAACAACAAGCTGAACAAAACAGCTCAGCAGGGTTGAGAAACGGAGCATATGCTGGCAGATAAAGAAGTGTAAAATGCAGTTGGTTGAGTTGCAGACCGGACCAGTGAAAAGTTACTGTCCTAGATGACGGCATACCTGGGCTGATGGCCAACCATCTGCTCGGCCGGAGTGAGGATACCATGTATAGTGTCCAGGAAAGTGATAATATGGACAGCACTGTAATGATTTAGGGTTCTATAGCTGTGCATGTGATGTTCCCCCCAGGTGGCTACAAATGATGGCATACTAGCCAATGATGATCCTTCCCCTTTGTCATCTAATTGGAAGCTACAGGTGTATCTAGCTTGGGAATATTTGAAATGGACCAAAAATAGCCAAAATTGCAAAATAAACTTTTAAGGTGTCACAAGTCTTACTTAAACTACTTTTTTTACTTTGGTAAGAAGAGACGTTTTCAGCCTGATTCATGTAGATTCTTGTGAATAAAGCCTTAGCACAACTGGCTAAATTTTGGTTTTGCTATTAGGTCTTCATTCTCAGATCATGGTCAGTCACTCAAACATCATCGGGGCAACTGTTCTCCCCATCACAGTCTTGATCCTTCTGTTTTTCATCCTTCTCATTCTCTCTTTTACCTCTATGTTGTAGTGTTAGCTTAAACAATCTGAACAGGACAACTGTGGGCTGTAAAACCAAAACAAGTAGCTATAAAGATGCTAAAAACCCCTCAAACTGCACATGAACTGTTAAGTTCATCACTTCTCATGCTACTTACTGTAAATAATGTTAATATGAAAGTATTGACTAAAACAACATGTAGAATTTTTTTTTTCCTGTTCTCATAATCTGTTTTTTTTTTTTTTTTTTTAAACTATGCTGAAAGCAAATTTTTTGACTTCTGATCTTTGGTTGCTGGCCAGAAAGATGTTGTGCCAAATTCAAACAAAAACTCAAATGGACAAAACAAGATGAGGGCTAGCTCTGGTGAAATGCCAAAAATGATAATCAGCCAGTCAGAATATTGTTTGTTTTTAGCATAAAGATCCACAAGAACAAAGACAAAAGACAGGATCGAGTCAAGAACTTGGCATCTTTGGACATTTACAGAATGCAGCAGTTGAAATAAATTAATGATGTGAAGAAAGACATGAGGTTTGGTTTGTGAGTGCTGATGTCACACATTTCAGTAGTTAAGTCTTCATCAAGCTCAAATGGATTCATAAACTAAGAGTCAAATGAAGAAAAACAGACTTCCTGTGTATCAGAATATATAATCCAAAAGATAAACGTGTCTGGGACAGACTGACGAACGCTTCGCATCCTCTTGACTTCTGACCGACTTTATTTTCTGAATAACCACAGCAACTTTATTACTTTTGAATATTCTGGAGCCAGATTATACTGCGAATGTTAACAATGCAAACACATCTGTGTCTCTGCTTCAGTGTCCCTCCCGTTGTGTTTCCAGGTTTAGCGCAGATAAAACATTTTGGAGTCTGTCGTTTGTCAGTGTTTTTGCTTCAGGGCAAAATGGCAGCTGTGACATTCAGCCTTAACTTTGTGCCAGTATCACTCCTGTTTTTGTGTTTGTGTGTTTTGACTGTGTGCACTTTGGTGTGTTTGAGATTTGGGTGTGAGTTCTCTGTTTTCTTTGGCCATGTAACCTTTTAAAACTGTGGCCACTGACAGCAGCTACCTCTGTTCCCACTGGCTCCGTGATGGAGTACCAAACATACTGATTTGGATGAATTTAGACTGAATGTCAATTCGCAGCAGCAGCTGCCTCAAGGTGCTTTTTATTATAGGGTAAAGACCCTCTGATATTAGAAAGATGTCTAACTCACTACTCAGTGTTTTCAGCAGTTCAATCTATTACTTTTAGCGAGTTAAGAGTTTTTTTTTCTATGTATTTTACATGAATATTCAAGTACTGCAGCTGAAATTATTTTCAAATTTAGTCTTAACGAGTTTTCTTATTGTTTAGTCATTTTTCCTGTGCATTAGCCATATTTATGGAAGCTTGTTTCCACCACTAAGAAAAGCCACCAATAACTCAAAATTTTGAGTTAAGTTGAAATCTTGAGTCAGCTCAGCCAATCAGGAAGCTCGATGAAGCATGTCATTTCCTTGTTTCCTGGAAGCAGAAGAAAAGATGTCATTGCAGTTTCTGGACTAATTTCATTTTTACCGTCAATTCAGTAGTACAGACGACAATCTTGCATATGTAAATTATTTTACTCCCCCCCCCCCCCCCCCCTGTATTTTGGCATCTTGATGAAAAAGGACCTCATTTTGCACAAATGTAAGGCACTGTCTTTTCACAGCCGTGTTTTCATTTTCTTTGAATTTCTAAATTTCATACAGTAGCAGTGCCAAATGGTTTTCACTCTTCTGCTGCACTAAACCAACAATTGGAGCTTAAAACACAGAACTTCCTGTTTCAATGTACCCTCCCTCAGTCACTGCATTATCGCGGTCTGCAGCGCAATACAAATTGCATGACATCATTATTTAACTGTCATTACACCACTGACACACACAGACACACACACACTGCAAGAGCATACATCTTTTTTGTATGTGAGCCATAAAGAGCTTTTCATCGCCACCAGTTTAAGCAGATGAGTGTTACCATAGTAACAGATTCTCCCTATATCCTGTCTCCAATGGCAGTGTCAATCTGGCTGAAATTACACTATTTACTTTGCAAGGTGAGTTTAACTAATGTGCATTTTATTGCACTTTTACAGCACGTCAACTGCAGCAGTAATCAGAACACAATAAAAATGGAAAGGATCAACATTCAGACCTCAGTTTAGGAAGATCATTGCTCAGCTCACCTGCCCACAGGTGTGAGTGTGAATGATTGTCCATCTCTCTGCGTTAGTCCTGTGACAGAGTGGTGATATAGGGTGACTATGGCAGCTGGGATAGGCTCCAGCCCCCCACTGACCCTGAATTGGAACCCCTTTGGTCACGATACAGGAATTTTGGTGGGAAAAAAATCATCTACTGCCTACATAATCTTTTTTTTTTTATGTAGGCGATGTCAGAAATTAATATAGTACAACATATTACTGTGGAAAGTGATGTACACAAGTATGTACACAGTGACTGAAACGATTAGCTGGATGGATGGATGGATGGCATTCCTCAACTCAAGGCAAGTCTCAGACTAAGTCAGACTCAGCTACGGGTCAGAAGAAGTTGAGTTGGGGGTACAAGCAGGATCTGTAGCTGATATAGCACTCCCTCATAAACTATTATAAACTACTATTATGAGACAGTGTTATGTCAGAGCAGCTGTTGCTACTTGTCAGAAAAAACCATGATGGACATTTTTTTTAAAAATATTTATGCAGCATTGACCTTTTGTGAATATTTAATATTTTGTTTGCTTCTCTAACATTTCAGTCTCAAGGGCTTTTGGTTTTATTTCTATTTAAGTGCACCGGTATGATATCTGAGTGTTGGGATGGATTACTAATGGAGCCGTAAACAACATTGCTGCTGTTTTCTTTGTTTGGCTTTATTGGAATAAGTTGTTGTTCTCAGATGAGCTTTGTGCTTATTGATACAGATCAATAAACAATTACTGGCCTCTTTGCTTGGTGAAGTTTCATCAAGCTTCCTCCCGTGCCCACAGGGAGAGGAACCAATGAAAGACAGAGAGGGAAAGAAATAAAGATCTCACTGTTTTGTTTTTTTTCTTTCAATGCAACAGAATGTAATGGCTGATCCTCTTTAAAAATGTGCCTAAAATCCCCTTCTAAGTAACATGCAAGCTGCACATATGGGTTGATTTGGTACATTTGAATATCACATGATAGTTAGTGAGCACACATGACTTCAATGTTTACTATTTCCACCCTAAATATAGCAGGAGCTGGTGCAGGGCCTGTCTTTTATTAAAGCTGCTGCTGTTCAGTGAGAAGTCCTCCCGGTATCAGTGAGACCTCTGTTTTGACCTCTGCTTTATTTTTAAGCAGCACATTTTGAGCAGTTGAAGGTGAAAATGTTTAGAACAGCATAATGTTTCATGACTTATTGTTATGTCAGTTATTTAACTTACAAATAACTAACAACTTAGAATTTTGAGGAGACAGATGTAAAAATTTGAAATGTGTCCTTTTATCCACAGAGGCCATGTGGTGGTCATTTAAAGTCCATTTTAGGTGACAAGGATCTAAAATTCTCTAATATATTAACATAGTAGATTCTGAGTCACATTCAGACACATTCTTGTTACACTTGTACAGGAAGGCTTAAGACAAGCTAACAAGCACTTGAGGCATTTTTGAAGCCATTTGATTTTTCAGAGTAACCATGTGAAATAACTGGAAACAGTTTGAGTGGATGTGTCATGGTGCTGCAGGGAGGCTGAGATACTACACGGCACACGTATGCATGCACATCCACACAACAGCTACACAAAAAAGGTCACAGATCACAGCAAAAGAAGAGGAAAGCCCCCATCTTCGACTCAGGATGACCACCACCTATTGTAGCTCCATTCTCCTCCACAGTATATACAAGAAAGGCGCTCCACCAATAGCTTCGAATGTGAAATTTTAGCGTGTTAATTACCACTCCTCACCACTGCAAAAAATCCAAAGAAGAGTTTGAGTGTCAAAACTGAAAACAGATGAAACCATTGAAAGAAAATCTGTACCTCCAGATCACATCCGATTTTGCTCAACATTTGTCAAAAATCCATAAATTTTTAAAGTGCATATCTCTGATTCACATATGTGGATGACACCTAGGTCAAGATCAAGGTCCAGGAACAGCATTTCTGCACAGAAACATGAACCTGATTTGACAGCAACATAAAGTTTATATGAGAAAACTGACAAGGCTGTGCTGTACAGTACTCATCAAACAGAATATGAACCTGTGTATCGAAAATCACAGAGAACCTTCTCACCCCAAATTAGCATTTACTTTTTCACTCAAAACCCATGTTATCTGTTTATGAATAAGTTAAAATTGTGCTCAATAAAATTTTCTTTTAAAGATTTTTCATAATGGCTGTGTTCTTCCTGAGGGTTATGTAGAACAAAGAAATAGAATAAAGAAGATGCACTAACATGGATGCAATCATTTATCAATAATCATTATTTCACTCTTGAAAGGCTGATTTTATGTAAAGGAGACAAACCTCACTACAGAATGTTTAAAATAAAAAGGATAAATCAGTTTAGAAAAGCCAAATGCACATGAGCTCTGCAGAAATATGAGCTGACAATCTGTACTTCCTGTGCAGATTGTCAGCTCATGGCTATAGTACAATTATTGAGATTTACTTGGCCCTGAGAGAATCTGATATGGATTTCTGGTTAAGCTCTTAAGGAAAACTCAAAACATAATCTTTATTAAGACTCTCAATGATTTCAGGGCCCTTTTTCTTTTTTTTTTTTTGTCATGTCATTTTTTCTTTTTAGTTCAATTGCACACACCTCATGTTAACCATACCCTTCTCCAATTAGTGTGCAACTAGGAGACCTTTAGGTAGAAATGGGACTTTCAGCTGGGAATGCCCCTCGAGAACCGTGGATATGTTAGCGGGACATCTGTTCTGTTCTGCTCTGTCAGCAGCATAACGCTGATCTGGATAACCACTTTAGCACAGCAGGGAATAAATACAGAGACAAAATGATGTTTGCAACTGGATGAAGCCTGTATGTTTAAAGGGTTTGTGGAAAATTTAATTTGTAGTACATAAATGGTGACTTTCCAGATAAACTTTTACTTACAATGACATGAAAATTTAGCGCAAAAATTGGGGAAATTTGTGTTTGATCGATTTATTTCTTTGTTGTAATAACGCTTCTTGGCAATAAATCTTTAACCATTGGAAAGCCCGTCTGTTTCCCCTTAAATGGAGCCACATTTATACGGAAATGCATTTGTGGGTTGAGCAGCAGAGTTGAGCATGTGGGCTGCACCCATGAAAATCTTGCCAAATCTTCTCTGCCAATGCCAAACAGTTTATTCTGCTATTGATTCTTGTTTTGAGCTTCTGGTACCCCAGGTGATGGCAGTTGGGCTTGTCGTCATTGGAGGCAGTCTCAATGCAGAGCGATATGGAGATGAGATTCTGCAACCAGTGACAATCCCATATCTCCACAGTCTGGGACAGAACTCTATCCTCCAAGATGACAACGCTCACCCCCTTCTCTTGGCAGAGAAGATTGGCAGGTTTTTCATGGGCACAGCCCACACACTCAACTCTGCTGCTCAACCCACAAATGCATTTTCTTTAAAAATGTGGCACCATGTAAGGGTACATAAATAGGTTTTCTGGTGATATAAGATTTATTGCTGAGAAGGATTGTTACAACAAAGATATAATCGACCAAACACAAATTCCCTTACTTTAGAAACTGTTGCTGTGGAAGGCCAAATGCTGGTCACAGTATACTGTACACTTTTAAAAGGAATTTGCTAGACCAGTTAGACTACCAGCCTACAGTGATACTGGTGACTGACACACTACAGCAAGAGCAAAAGGTCCACTTTATATTCCAGATGGTGCATTTAACAGCACCAATGAGAAATAAAATACACCTGCTGTGTATGCTGTAAGGACTGCCAGCTGCTGTGTTAAGTGGCCCTGAGAGAATTGATGTGATAGTGATGCTACCTACCTGCAATTTTACAGGCTGCATTAGCGGCAGTATCATTAGCTGCCTCTTGCTGCCATTGGTACTACTTTTAGCTTGGACTTTGTTTGGCAGAGTCCCAGTTATGTAAGCACATAGACATACTGGAAAAGTCAAATTAACCCAATAACCTTTTAATATTAGATCTTACGAACACGAGCTGTTTGTCTTGTCTTGGTGGATGAGCTGACCTATTAAAGTATGCATGCTCCCTATTAGAAGACAACCTTCAGATTTGAGTGACTGCTGGTCAATACATCACTTCTTTATACTTCCTGGTAGTGTAGTAATGTAAGATTCAATAAATGTAACTGACATTAAAAGTGGTATTCCTGCAAGCATGGCAACGATTTCTACAATATATTCAAAATATGCAGTTAATAATCTTAACTTCAGTATAAGATTTAAATTGCCACTGAAAAGTAATCTAAAGACTATACCATGATGACTTCTTTAAAAATAATACATTTGGCAGTGCAGTAAAACATTTATTTTTCTAAATGTTAACCTGTAGCCCAGACCCAGCTGAATATATCATTACTTACCAATCCTGAATACATTTAGCTTCTTTTGTAACAACAGATTATGCCATTAAAACTAATAGTGTGTCTGAAATTTGTTTTTGATGCCAGTGGGAATACTGGAATAGGAATCACAGTGGGACACGAGAGCCTTAAGTTAATCATGAGAGAGCTTACGCAGTATGAGCGGATGGGACTGATGAATTGGAAGCCTGGGGAGCCGAAATTGTGGGATTCATAGGGTGAGATCGACTGTAAAAATGTGGCTCTCAGTGACTCATTTAATCTAAGAGTCAGTAATGAAAAATGAATAAATAAATAAATAAATGATGTACTAAAACTGTGAGCTTCATATGCTACAAAGACGGACATACATGACTGTACCTTGTTACGTCTTCTCAACTTACCCGGATGAACGGCGAGCAGAAATCGAATTAAAAGGCTGTGATCCATCAAATGCTCACGAGTATATTGACCATGGCTTTGAGCCATCATAACTGTTCTTGCATTTGAACATCATATCTCTTCCACAGTTAGTGTTCTCTATTTTGAATTCATTGTGATATTTGAGTCCCATCTGTTATTCCGTCTACACGGTACAGAGTCACAATTTGTAACTGTGCATCATTGTCAAATGGATGATCTAAAACACCTCATGGGATACTGCACAAATAATTTAGAAATGGTTGTCCTCTATTTAGAACACTGCTGGACTTCTGCAAAGCTTTGCCAAACACTAATATAATCCCCCAACCACATGTTTGGAACTCATCAGTCTGTTCGGTTCGTAACCCTCCATTCAAATGTACCAGAACTCAAATCATTTCCCAGAGTTATTGATATCCTCCATGCTGCCTTATTTGAGGTTCTCCATAATGCCATCAAAAATTGATGCCTCTCTGTAATGATTGGTGTAAACATTACACTGCGTTAGTGTGCTTTAAACAAACTAAGTCCTACTGTAGATGGTGTTATTCAAACACACCTGACAGCAAATGTTTTAAGGCTAGATGACAGATTGTATTCAAACCACCATCATGACCATTCCAACTCCTATGCTAATATGTTAGCAAATTTGCAGACTGTATTAGCAGAGCACAATCTATAGCCTGGACAGTCCTTTAACAGAAACACAAAATAAATACTTTTCTCTAATAATTGGTAATAGAGGATGCCAGAGTTTTTGCACAGAGCTGTTGGTTCTTTATAATTTGATAATTCTCTATTCCAAAGCTATCCATGATTTCTCACCTTATCTTTAGGGTACTTTTACCCGTCTTTATCAAGGTGGGATTTGTTCTTTACCTGACCTTTGTCTGACTTATGAAACGTGATGAAACTCATGTTGTCTTTCCTTTTAGTCTGTATATATTTATGCACTAATTCAATGAAAAATGAAGTGATTACAAACACGATTATACAGCTAAACTGGTTACTTTGTTTGACAGTTGTTCTAGATTTTTAAAACAGTAGTACACTGCAGCAGTTAATTTGCTGTGATCCAAAACAGTGTTTGTTTTATGACTTAGTGAAGCTGAATAATATTTTTACCGTTAACACACAAACCAAAATCTAAGAAATGCAAATACACACACAAACACAAATTCATATGTAGATATCAATCGGGGTACAAGATGTTGAAATAAATAGCTCACTGACTGGGTCTCCTATAGGACTGACACCTTAATCTGCACATACTGTACACATGCACATACCAATACAAATGCATGGCATATTTACATACAGAATTCATTTGCACATTTTTTCCCTTCAGAAATGAAGATTTTCTGGTGCTTTTGGGAAGATTTAAAAATCTTGACTGTTACCTCTGGGGGCTGACGTGTGTGCATGCTTGTGGTTTGTGTGTCAGTGTGTGTGAGTGAATTAGAGAGCTTAGGTGTGACAGTATTTTTGCAGGTTTCTGAAGATGCCTTGAGGATATTTCACGGCTTAAGAGAGGAATTATTTTCTTTAAGCCTGTGTTTGCATACAGTGCAGGGAAAGCAGAACTCTGACAACATGCATACTGCTTACCCCTCCCATACATAACCCCATAATATGTAGGTATTCATATTTAATTCTCCAGGTTTTATACCTTCTATTCATTGCTTGTAGCCATCTATAGATTAACGAACTGCTAATTTCCATAATTGCAGGAGCGTTCCATACACTCTACAATAAGGTCATGGAATGCTTTAACTCACATGAATTTTTTTTTAGTGCCTTTTTATGATCTCAAATGCATTTAAATTTTTTTTCAGTTATATATTTTTTTTATCATTACATGTTACCAAATGCCTTACAGTATGCTCTACCCTGTTACTACTTCTCTATCCTTCCATTTGAACTTCATATCGAATCCACTTACATAATGATCCAAGTTCTCCATTTTGAGTTGGGGCGTGGCAAACTACCTCATAAAAATGAATGAGCCATTAGGGTCCCATCTGCCATCCTGTCTACATGCTACAGAGCCACATTTGAGAACATACTGCCTTACTGCATCATTGTCAGAAGTACGACCTAGAGCACCTCATGGGACAATGGGAAAACAATTTAGAAAGCACTGCTGGATCTGCCAATCTTTGTCAAAGACTAATGTTATCATCCCAACTACATCTGCGTACGTTCACGTATTTCCCACCAATCCAATATCTCCAAATCTGGCTCCTGGCTTGGCAAATAACAGTGCAACATGGTCATCCCAATAACAAAGCCGCAAACTCGCTTAGATGTAACACGAAATCTGGCTGGTGAACAAAGGATGGCGTAGCCTTACAGCACAAACAGAACATCTGGAAAGGGAAGAGATTAGTTCTTTTTTTTAGTAAGTCGCCATGAATAGAATTGGAACATAACAGCTGTGCTGCGATTTGCACCATCATCACTTGGAGAGGTTATAAGCAGCAGAAGGACTTTGTTAGTTTTTCTGCTCTGCAGACTCCAAAACTATTCAACAAAAAACTGTTCAAAATAAGCTTTGCTTTAAGCAACAATCGTGGACAATCATACTTTTCCACTACTGAATGAATATAATATGTAACATGTCACCGTGGCTATTTTTCTGTTCTGATACTTGTGATTCTTGAGAATATTGACATACATTTACCCAATATGTTCAGTGCAGGACTTGTAAAGAAAAATACTTACAATGTGGTATTAATACTTATTTGTCAGTACTCCATAAAGAAGTGTGAACATTAGATACTAGGGTAGGCTGTAAGTTTTAGTATTCATCCTTCTACTGAAAAAAAAACATAGTGTTACGGCTGCGTGCCGTATCGTGTGTGTGTGCGCGTGGGGATCGCAGTCTCTCGCTGCCCGGCACGGGCTGAACCACCTGTCTCCACTTCGGGTGATGAGACGGGGAGGCATAAAAGGTGGCGTGAGTGGGAGCGAAAGGAGAGCGGCAGTTAGCGAAGTAGGGAAATGAGTGAGGAGGAAGGTGTAGGGTGTGGCTAGGTGGAGCAGACGGGCGCTGACGTGTGTGTTTGTATGTGACTCCTGCTCTGTGGAGAGGAGTGTGGCTTCTCTGTTGGCCGTAACAACAGACGTGTCCGGGGTTCCGGAGTTCGTGGGTTTGTTTAGTGTTTTTAAGCGTCATCTGCTTTTACCGTTTATACCGCTTTTAGCCGCGCAGGTGTGCCTGCGCGTGTGGCCACTTCTAGCTGCCTTCTCCCCTCACCTTGTCGCTGAACTGCTGCTCCCGCACTCCCCCTAGGCTAGCGGGTCGTAACAAGTGGGGGCTCGTCCAGGATTTTCCTTTCCTTTGGGGGATCATCTGGGTGTGGGTTAGTTTTAATGTAGAGTTGCATCGCGCTGTGCGGCTTCCTCAGTGAGTTCAGGGGAGCACTCAGCTGAGCCGCTGGCTCTTCCAGCGAGTGTTCATTTATTATTTTGCCTTTTTTGTGTTTGTGGGGTAACTCTGAGCGGAGAACACTTTCTCTGGCGGGGGTAGGCGTTGCAGGGGTTTTTGGGCCCGCTGCGAACTCGCCTTTAAAGCCGCCCCGAGCTCGGTACGCCTCCGAAGATATACAGGCAGAGAACAATC
>JAVDPK010001647.1:177349-189177 GCA_034780415.1 Cichlasoma orientale
CAGGCAGAGAACAATCAGGCAGGACTGAGGAAGCTGGGCGTGGGATATTTTAAGTGGTTTTAAGTGGGTGCATGGAGCGTTGTGAGTGTGGATTTATTTATTTAATGTGAGGTCTGCTGGGTGTGGGTTGGACGGCGATCGGGGTGAGCTGTTGTCTTCCCGGTGCCATGCAGTGCACCGTTCGGAAAGGTAGCTGTTCTATAGTTCCGGTAGACTGCTCACAGGTGGAGCTTCTTTTAATGGCTTCATGCAGCCCTGTGCCGCCTTTTCCAAGCTGGTTTTTCTGAGGGTTGGTTCCGGTCGGCAAGCGGCCGACGGTATGACTTCGCTACCTGCGACAGTGTGATCCGATTGGTGGTTTCTCCTGTTTGAGATTTCTCTGTAAATAAGTAATTGAATTGTTAAAGCAGCCCATTTTAAATGAAAAGCACAGCTGCACCAAATTTCTGCTGCTAAACTCTTTGGAACAGGTATTAATTGTTTGGAAAAGGATAATGATGAAATGAACAAATAATACTATATGCAGCCACAGTCACCCTTCACAAAATAATGCAATTAATAGCTTTGATCTGAATATCCCTGTCTGGACCCCTGCTCAACTTTTCTGGCAGAAAAAGGAAAGCCTTTGAGACTGTGTTTTGGCTGAACCCTGCCTACTCCTTTCTTGGCTTCGTCTGCTATTGATTTGCACCGGGGTGGCTTTTCATGAGTTCTGCCAACCTGACAAACCATTTCACATTTTGGAATGTGGTAAATGACTGAAATGTTATACAGTCACTGAGAAAATGGTCTTTCCTGTTGTTTCCCATTGCTAACTGAGTTTTAGGACTTCTGAGAATGCAGTTTTACAGACCAAAGGATTCATCTCAGAATGATGCCTTGTCATATTTGATGAGAAAATTTATGACATACTGCATTACTGCATATTTGACAGTAGCTGGACTGGCCCGTGCTTTCGCTCTTCCACTGCCAAGGTCTGTTTTTTTTCAGCTCAACATGGTATAGTTAATCCTTTCTGGGTTATCTTCCCAGCACAGACACACCATAACTGTGTGTGTGTGTGTTTGCAATTACAGTTTGGAGTTTGGGCTGTTTCTGCTCTCTTTTTGTCTTCATCTATTTGTTTTTCCTTGCAGCCAACATAGTTATGTGTGACCATATGGGCTCAGATGGTTAGAGTGTGTGTGTGTGTGTGTGTGTATGTACTTACTGTAGGTGTGTCCTGGGAATACACTCAAGTGTAAAAAAAATATGCCGGCCAAACCAAATCACCTGCAACAGCCAAAGAAAAGACGAATCGTTTTTTCGCTTTCATCCAGCGAGCATTTGCACTCTGCTGCTTTTTTTGGGGCCTCTGCAAAGATTCTGGTTATAACAGTTGAGGTAGCGTGTCATGGATTTGTGTTTGCCATAAGAGTGTGTGTTTCTGAAAAACGGGGACATTATATGAAGGAGGTTTCTCAGTATTTCTCTCTCTTGCACTCTCACAGTCACAGTGAAATCCACACACACACACACACACACACACACACACACACACACACACACACACACACGCGAGCGCACACACACACATTTACAGGCACAGGATGGAGTCCGAAAAACTGATGCGACAGTGGGATTTATTGCATGTTAATTATTTAAAAGTGTGAGCTCTGCTGAATGAGAAAAGGACAATGAGAGATGGAGTGCAACAGTAAAGAAGCAGAGAAGATGATAAAAAAATATAGGATATTGTAGGCAAAAGGGGGGGGGGCAATGAATCAAAGTTGAGAACTTTATTGGAAATTTTCTTGGTGAAAGCTAGTTTAAAAAAAGACACCTGGTGTTCCTCTCTAGATAATACACCCACATAACTTGGACATTTGTTTGGAAATAGTAAATATTAATACTGGGCTTGAATGCAAGAGGGATGCAAATGTTCTTTGTTGCTGCAAAGTGTTACACCGTGCATCAGGATTTTTCTTTATGCAGAAATCTTTTATATTAAACACAAATCTGAAGCCTCTAGATATCACATTTGAACTGTGTTTGCTATAAAGGCACTAAACTATATCCTCAGTGGCACTAAAAATAGTCTTTGACAATCAAGCCTAAATATATGAAGAGCTTGTGAACACTGTAGCTTTCTCAGCTTTGTGTCAAATGTAAGATTGCTGTGTTTGGAAGGGAATTACCGACTTCATAAAGCGAGAGAGTACAAGAGCATAAGTGAATATGAGCTAGAGAAATTAAAGGGAGAGAACTAAAATGCATGTTTGCCACAAAAAACAAACACATTTTATCTCAACAGTATTTGTAATTTACAGTAACATTAAAACTTAATTAGATAATTGTTAAGTCACAGAATGTGCCCCCAGATCACATCTCTCCAGATTCAACTCAAGTTGCCGTAAAAATCACTCTACCAAATATACCCCTAATATTTAGCCCTGTTCTAAAAGTGGCAGTTGGTTAGTATGTAGTTATTCAGTCACTGCTGAACGTAAGCAGAAGCCTCTTGACGGCTGGCAGCTCCATTGGCAGCACAGTCAAAGCTGAAACCAGAATAAAGCCACGGTTCGGATCAATCATGTTTGGCGTGCACTACCACAGTGACTGCATGGTGCCGAGCGCGAAATGTGCACGATTCCCAATCTCAAGTAACCTGTCAGAGGAGGAGATGTTTCGCTGATGTTTCCTTCTAAAGGTAATAATAGAACACCTCTAGAAGGCATCAAATCCGTCCGTCCAGGATTGGCTGAAAAGGATTACCTGTGAAGAAGAGACAGACATCTGCCCACAGATCTGTAACAACCTGATATTCATGGCCACGGGGTCCAGTCTTTCAGCAAAACTTGTGCTGGGCATACAAAAAAAAAATTATATGGCTTGCGCTATATTGAGAACGCAGCCCGTTTATACTGTAAGTTCACATAGGATCAAATACTGTATTCATCACCTATAAAATAATAGTTATTGTAAGTATTGAAATTTGTCCTCTAGCATCATGCAGTATCACCACAATAGCAACTAAATATCATCAAAAACAATTTACAAAGCAATTTGAAACTTTTATGGGGAGCTATGATGCCCATTTGCAGTTCCATAATTTTGTTCTTGTACTCTGCTGCAATAGTTTTGCTTGATTTGCAGTTTAAATGCATCCTTTATTTCTCTCATACTGCAGTTTGCTGCAGTCCCTCTGTTCATCCACTGCCTGAAACAGCCAAATGTTCAGTGACTGCCTGCCCCTAATAAACAGCAGGTTTGATCGGCCGGGGCTCGCAGCCAGAGTTATGCGTCTGAGGAGACCAAATAAGTGATATTTGTTTTTGAAAGTGAACATTTACAGCAGCCTGAAGCCTAAACTTGTCTCATACTTGCACACACTCTGACCCCACTTTTGGTCATGTTTAATGAGAGCACAGTTCACTCTAACAGAATATAAATATGATAAAACATGTAAAAGCACAACAGATGCACTTTAAGCTTCTGAATAAAATATAAATCTGTTTTTCTCTGAAAAAGACTTAAAGTCTCAGGAACCCACCGGCATAAATTTCTCTCAATTTATGAAGCAGAGTATAATTAATATTGATTTGCAACTTGAATCATCTGCAGTACGATATCGCAGACTGCGGAATGAAGGCAGGCGAGTTCATGAGAAGAACGTTTCGGGCACGCTGTGGTTTCACGTGCTGACTGTGATGATAACAGACTGATTTGGAGGTATGCTAAGAGAGAGGATGCTAAGGAGCAGGAAGCACGGAACCAACAACTATGTGAGTCCCATGGGTAATTCAAAATAGATTATAATTATGAGAAACGTCTTCAGACAAACGCGCTCTCGTCTCCCTCGTAGATACACTTATCACAAATGCTTCCTTGTAATGTGCTTCTGAAAGCTCGAGTGGTGTAACTGAACTGCACGAGGAAGAGAAACTTTATTTATTCATAGCAGCCAAATATAGAGTTATTAGAGAACATACTTCCATCAGCCACGACATTAAAACCACCTATCAAATACTAACTAGGTCTCCCACATGCTACCAAAATAGCTTTGAAGTGTACAGACACATTTAATCTGCCTTTACAAAGTCATTTCTCTTAGTTTAATTGCTCATCCAAAATCAAGCACAAGTGTTGGTGTGAGTTTGTGACAGCTATGGCAGCTGGGATAGGCCTGAACTCCCTGGTGACCCGAAAGCTTCATGTATGGTCACTTCATTTGTTGCTGCACACACGAACTGTGATGTCACGAAAGCCTCTTTTATACCATTTATGCCCGTGCTTGACACATTCAGTTCAATAAGGAGAGATCATCTGGAAAAGCTGAACATTTATTGATATACAGAATTCAATTAATGTATTTGGCAGTTAGACTCCAATGGCCCATCCAATCAGAACTGAATCCCAGCGATGATAGGAATTAGGGCAGCACCCCCCGGAGTCTAGGCGCCGGTGGCGGTGAAGATAAAGATGGAGGCTTGGCTGGCCCACAGTGATTTGGATGAGGTGGAGATGGGGTGGTGGGTTGCACGAATGAGTCTGCAAGGAAGAATGACAGGTAAGCAGTGAGATTTAAAGTATGCGAAGTAGAGACTGATTGGCTTGAAGTATGCAGGCAGAAAGATGATTGGACCAGAGCGATGATGTCAGCTTTGAGTATGACAGCATGGAAAAGCAGAAGTGATGTGAAGAATAAACTAGCAGCCAAAAACCAGGAAAGCAGACAGAGGAGTGAAAACAGATCTTCATTACTGAACTTGTGCCTGAGCTTCATGACTCGATAGTTGTTCCTCCTAATAAACAAAACTCAGTGTCAGTGCTGATCTAGGAGAGAAAATCAACACAGGAAGTTTTTTTTTTTTTCTTTCCACAATTTCTCATTTTGCAGCATCTTCCACTCTGTAATCTGAGCTCCAGCACTGAGATATCATATATCATAAAATGGTGGTAAAGACAGGCCCACTCATACACGCGTGTCTCCAGCTTTGCTGCATATGTTACACAAATCAGGAGGCTCGACAAGCCAAAATGACACAAAAGCATCACTAATAGTGCAAGTTGAAATGTGTGAAAAGTTTTAATCTGACATTTTCCAAAATGATTATAAAGACAGCTTTTATATTCAAGCTCATATTCATTTATCAGGGATTCATCCTGCTGTTGCTCGTATCAAGTATGTACGCCCGTGTTTTGGATGATGGTTATTCCAGTGAATTTGTCGGTCTGTGTGTGGTTGTGTGTGTTTCCTCCTGAACAAAATTCCCTTGCTTACATTGAGGCAACCTGATTAAATAGTGGCGTATGTGAGTGTGACAGCAGGCCACTGTACTGCTCCAACAGTGGACCGCACGGCACGCTCACCAGCAAGAGGCTCTCAGCCAACAGGGAGCGTTTTACCATCACTCCTTACTCTTTGTTTCCATTCTTTTGGATGATCATGGAAAATATGGTATAGTAAGCTGTTTATAATAAAAGCAAAGTAAATGGAAGAATGTTATTCTCATCCTCATTATAATAACCTCTGTGCCACAGAAAAGAGAGGGGAAAATCTCCATCAATATTACTGAGTATGTAAAGAATTAGTGAAGTTGTCATTTAATATAATAGGGGTGCTGGCAGGGTCAAAGGGTGATGCTTGCAATTAGGCACCAGGAGCGGGGCCACTGGTGTTACCAGAAGGAGGGGGGAGGGACTGCTCATTGAGTAAAGATATTTTGCTTTCCTTATATATTGCACAGAAAGGCAGGCGGTATTGATAAATGAGTTCCAGAATCTATGAAAGGATTCTGCGTTATTGTTTTTAAGTGCCATCTGTCTGTCTTTGCAGGTGTTTGGATGGTAAGTGTTGCCTCTGAGATACTGGAAGGTTGTTTCTGTCCTTCCGGTTAAGAGGACTTTGTGCGTGTGTGTCTGTGTGTGCGGGACCACCTTGGTTTGCTCATATTTGTTTTTGTTTTCCAATTCTTGTTGCTGTTCCTTCTTTTCTTGCGTGGAATATGAAATGTTTTGTCTCTGGTAACTGTTTTTGCTGTTTCCCAAAGTGCTGATGGTGAGAGTCATTCAGTTTGACAAATGATGTGTTCTCTCTAGAGAGGAAATTGTTAAAATCTTGGTTTGCTAGGAATGAGGTGTTGAGGGGGTTGAATCTATTTCAAGTAGAGTGAAGCTAACTGGTTCGTGGTCCCGGGTTCTCAGAGCACCAAGAGTCAGAGTCCTAAATCCAAATTCGTTTAATAAGATCTGTTTAGTGCTCTGTGGGCATTTCAGATTTAAGAGAGAGAGCTTGATTATAGTTTCGTGTTTGTGAGTCTGCTAGTGTTTGCTCGAGTTCAAGTAACGTGAATTTTGCCATCAAGGGTCTGTGCAGATGTCTGGGCAGGTGTGCCTGTCTGTTTTGTGACCATGCGGACTTGTCTGTAGAGAATTTACATTACAGCACACCAACTGCACGTGTCCCATGCAGTGGACTTCAAGTAGACTCCAAAAAAGGAAAACGGGAATGACTTTGGCTCTCCAGCTGTCCATGTCCGTGTCTGTAATGGAGAATAACCAAGACTTTAGTTGGTTCCTTGGACTGAGCAGGACAGAGTTTGTTTTGTAAAGGGAGAGAGCAATGAGTGTCTTTTTTTTTCTTCTCCGCCCCTGTCCAGTGCAGTATTGTGCAGTCATGGCCCACATTTTAACAGCTGTCCCTCAGTCTGCAATTTGTCCACCAATACAGTTGTCTGTTTACCCTGTTGCATATGCATTTTCATAATTTTGTGCTTGCTTTGTGCTGTGCATGGGCAATATAGCCTCAAAATATCACAATATTTAAAAAGAAATTGTGATATTTCTGATATAGAAAAAGAATACTGAATGCTTTATTGATGCTTACAGCTAGCAGGCAGCAGCATTTAAGTAATGCTCCTCTTCCACTCTCCCCATCGTTTTTGTCCTACTCTCCCTCTCCTCTGTCCTTCGCTCAACTTTTTCTCCCTCTCTCAGGTGTGCCAGGTGGGAGTGATTAATGATTGCTCTGTCCTCTAACAGAGGATGGGAGTGTGTGCCATTGTCTCCCAGACTAAGCAGCTTTCCAGCATCCTCCAGTCCCTGTCCTTTTTTTTTTCCCTCTTTTTTTTGTTTTTTCGCAGCTTTATTTGTTACTTTAGCTTTTCTTATTCTATTAATTTAAAGTTACAGTGTGTAAGATTTTCATCATTAGATATGAGTAGATTGCAGATCACAGGCAACTGAGTTCTGTTTTCATATCCCTGCCAATTATTGGACTCCTAGCTACAGTGACTGCTATAGGACAAACATGTCACATGACTATTTCCCATAACTACAGCGGCTGGCCAGCGTGTTTCTACTACTCTTTGTGTAAAAAATACATATTTGAATGATATCAACACTTAGCAATAATAAATCAATAAGGAAACCAGAAAAAGATATGGCCAAAAAAAAAGTACCGGTATTTTGCATTTTTACCCTCGAATCACCTCAAAAACTCTGGCCACTCTTCATCTCTTGTGGTTGCACTCAGATAGCAAAAGACCTTAGCTGTCAATGCCGGGTGAGAAGAGTTGAACTTTATTTACTCTGTAAGAGGCTGTAAAACTTTGTGAAAGGAGCCTGATGCAGGCTGATGAGTCAGTGAAGCTCACTTCTGACCAATGACAACGATTCTGAGGTGAATTGTTGAGGATATCCTGAACTTTTTTTTGTTGGTAAGCACTGCCGTTCTTGCCGCTGTTAACTGTTAGGCTCTGTTAGCCAGTGTTAGTGAAACTGTCTTTGAAGTGGATGTACCTCAGAAGATGAGGCTCGAGGTGAGGAGGCAGAGGATGATATTTAAGATGCCGGTGGTATTGTCTCTTTCCTTCGCGTTTTTGCTTATTTGGTGAAAGGAGCCCCCTATCTCAGATGAACACACAGGTATGATGCTTCATATCTTGAGTCTGAAGGTGCAGACACACAATTAAATGTCTCTCCATTGCATGCAAACGCCTACGACTTCTCCTCTGCCTTTGGGAATGCTACACATGTCTCTATCCACATACAATTAGTTGGAAGAGAACTGTCCTTCCCCGCCACTGTATTCAAATATGGTGGGGGAACATGGCAGCTTCCACAAACCAGCACCCGCTCCTATGTATTTGTAATGGATTAATTATAAGATTTATGAGAATGGAAGACATAATTACACACTAATCTATGTGTATTTATGAATACATTATCATTTTTTCAATTAAATAACCTCAAAAAATTACTGACTGTACCTTTTTTAAGGAGAGAAGCTTTAGGCCCATTAAGTGGCTGCCCCTGAATTCTTCCACCTTATTGTTTTTGCTAGACCGACAGACCTTTAGTTTTATTCTTTTTTTCTTTCTCGTTGAAGAAAATAATTTCTGCTTGCAAATTGAAACTCAGGTGTGGAATCCTCTTTATATGCTGCAGTCTGTGACGCTTGGTTGAGTCACTTGTTCACATTTGGGGTTGTACATCACCAGCTGCTAGTATCTTTTTAGGTACTAAATTGTCGCTGGAGGCTGACACACGGCTCTTGCTCTCAGACATGCCTAGGCTTGTTTCATTGTTGCATAGCATTGCATTGCTATAACAAGGATATTGTAGCATGTCACCTTTATATCGCGTTAAATTTATACAGCCAATAAGATAGCACAGCCATACTTTACACTACTTATTTAGTGTTTTTGGGAAGCTGATCATTAATCTCCGACACACTTCTTCTTAGCTCACCTCTCTTGGTTGTTCCTCAAAATTGTTCGAATGTGGTGATGATGGTTGTGGTTAATTGCGTTCTCCAAGTTGATGTACACAGTGGAAAGTCTTGAAAATTTGACCTGTGTATCAGTGGAATGTTTGTCAGCATCCATGGATAGGTTATTTTTTTTTCTTTCTTTGGGAGTTTGGTGGTGGTGGTTGGGGCTATTGTTGTCCTGTTTCACTGTCAATGGTACTAGCTGACAATTAATTCTTCTAACTCCTCAATTCTGGACAGCTTAGACAGCTCACAGGCAAAATTATTAAAAAAAAAAAAAGGGGGGGGGGTGTCCTTGTCCAAAAACATATGGACCTAAATGTAAATTAGGGTTGAAGAAAGATTGCAGCAGCATCAAAAGATCAGCACATTTGTGGTTTAAAGCCTTATAATGCTGTTTTAAAGAGTTGAAGATAAATAAGATAAATTTATTGTTTAGACTGATTTTCAGCATATTTGCAGACTTCTTGTTGGTTAAATTTATTCTGCTACAGTTAGTGTGTTTTATTCATGACCCTATTTTATGACCCTGATTTAATGAATGCCAAGTTTCTTATGACTTTCTCTTGAAAGTTTCTTAATTTAGTCCTCATATATAAACTCCCTTTGTCCAACTTTCTCCCCCTTGGACACACTTTCCTACACATTACCTGTGGGCTTGGTTAATTGAGCGCGAATATTCCATATTTACAGTTACAGGTATGGCCAAGTTTGTGCATCTGCAGCATAAATGCACACACTTAGCCTCATAAAAAAGATTGCCTTGTCAAAACATGCTACATTTGAACTACTTCAGCATAAGGTGCAGCCAATTATCTGCCAGGGTTCAGAATATGTCTCTTCCACCCCATGACACTGCAGGTTCCTAACAGGTAGGGCTGGGAGATGTAGCCCCCTTTAAAGCCTGCTTCTTTTTTCTTTTTTATTTTTTTCTCCAAGCAGAGTCAGTGAGCTAAATACTGTGGCTCAGATAATAAAGTGTTTGTTTTAAAAGGACCACAGACACAGTTTTTTTTTTATTCGAAGTATACCTGCAGATGAAGAGGTTTCAACAGCCTGTCTGACAAGTACTGGGCACCAAAATACAAATTAGTTTCTACTAAGCTAAAATTTGTTTAAATGTCTGCCTTTCAGGAAACATACTTCTGTCAGCCTCGTACTTGAGTGTGAAGTGTGGAGCTGCAGCAGGGAGGAAATTACCTCAGCTTACCATAAAAAAAAAAACAAGAAAAAGAAAAACCCCAACATTTCAGTCTGCTAACGCCTTGAAAGACCTTGAAATGGCACCTTGAAAGTTCAGTGATAACACGTTTTTGTGTAAACACTATGCAAAAGTGAATCTAAAAAGGAGCGTGTGCTTGAACAAGAAACTAAACATGAACGTTTCTATTTTTGGGTAATGTAAGTGAATCTGATTTGATGAACCGTGTACAGTATAAATGGGCAATTTTTAAAAAATGTATAAGGCATTCAACAAACATGACACATACACGATGTTTTTAGTAGCAAGCATCCAGTGGGCCTAATGGCCACTCTGTGCTACAAAATGTTCGATTCTAGTGAAATGACTGAAACTCTCTCAGTTCTCTGTCCAGTTGCTTCCTCAAGAATAGATTTCCTTAAAAATGTATTAAATCACTTTGAGCCTCATATGCAAATATCTGGCTTTGGAGCTAAATACAGGCAACTGTGAAGTGTGAGGCATATGGGAGAGAAATTAAGTAGACCAGATGGGAAATAAAAGGGCACGCATTCCCCTATTCTGCTTTGATAGTAGTAAAAGTGCTGTTTCAACCTCATTTTGTGCTGATAATGAAAAGCTGGTGTGTTTCAATTTATCTTACTCAGCAAACTGTAGGCTACTTGTGTACAATTCTCAAACCACCAAACACCACTTTTGCACCACTTCTTCCTCTATTTTCTTTAAATTGTTGTCATCCCAAACTGCCAGATGCATTAACTATCAGCTGCCTCTTCGTGCCCGGCCCATGCAATACCTTTAAAGTTGGGAACTGTCCACCTTCAAGCTGCTCCCCATTGATTTTAATGCACAAAAACAGGTGCTGGCAATTTAAAAAAAAAAATAAAATGAAATGGTATTTATTTTGGGATGAGCGCGTCCCTAAAGCTTAAGTTGGGCAGCATTCATAGTGAGAAAGTGTCTGATTTGACAGCTTTTGTGGAGTGTATATCTGCAGGACAAGGATTTAGCTACAGCATGAGCGTCATAACAACAGCTGGTTGTCTAGAAATGTTCCACATTTCTTGGAAGCCTGGACAGGAGCCCTGTTGTTTAGTCAGTGGTGCTAGAGAAACCATGCAGAAAGAGATCCCAGCCATGCAAGAGGACCTGCTCAGTCATCACTGTTGACCCACTGGGAGTGGGTCGGTGAACCCTCTTAGCTATAGAAGTGCCAGAAAGTAACCTGAACATTAGAGACGTGACCGTGAAGCTGAAGGTTGATACCAAGAGTAGTTATGCAGAGCCTTAACCATAAAATCAGTTGAAGAGAAAGTTACAAACAGGTCAGTGAGAAGTTAAAAATGCTCGTTTGCTATAAGCGATGAAAGAAATACATGTGCTGATGTTTTTCTCCCTCTCACCTTGCTACCGTTGGAATCCTCACACAGCGACTGCACTGACAGTTTTGGTGTTCAATCTCTATCATACATGCAACAGCATAATAGTGTTACAGTAGGTGGATAATGCTACACAGTAAGTTGCATCTCTCCTCCCTGTCCTCCTCACAACTCTTGTTGTTGCTGTTGTTGTTTTACATGGAATTCACCCTTAAAAACTTTATTTTATAAAGGTTATGTCGGGCTGCATTATAATAACAAACAGCATAGCATCAGGACATCAAGGTTAAATGAGGTTATAATAATGCAAATTGAAATCAGAAAAAAAGGAGGACTTATTCATTAGAATGTAGCTGGTAACACGTAACCAAATGGTGGAAAATCACCTCTGGTATGGTAACTGCTCACTGTGCACATGTAACAGACTCAGTCTTTGATCGTATAGGTTTGGAGCATTTATTTCTTGGCAGCACAGGATAACACCTCAGCAACA
>JAVDPK010001647.1:200633-220708 GCA_034780415.1 Cichlasoma orientale
TAAAACTAAATTTAATTTTCGTCAAAAGACTATGACTAAAACTAAATCAAAATTTGCTGTCAAAATTAACACTGCTCAGAAGTGACACTGATCCTAGCCAAATGTAAAACTAGTGAAAAAATGTCAGCGGCCTCCACCGGTTGTCTCATTGTTGCCCCTCTAGATCCATCGATGGATGGATGGATAGATGATAATTCATTCCACACAACATCAGTGATGCACCGCAGACAGAAATTATGATGTATATTAGGTCACCAACACAAAACAGCTGGATAAACCATAAAATCTAGTGCGCCTGACCAAAGCAACTGATTAGGAACCCCTTCTGATACTTAATTGACCAGATCAATATCCCAGAAGTTTCACTGACTTGATGATGTAATCTGATTTAAAAAAAAAAAAAAAAAAAAAAAAAAAATTGTCCCTTTTTTGAGCATAGTATGATGTATACTTCACCATTGGGATGTATTTGTCATTACCTCTTATTTATTTTGCATCTGTACCTAATTTCCTCTAAATATAGTGTTTGTATTTTCCAAAAAAAAAAAACCTTCAACCATTGGCTCAGAAGTGTCAGTATTTTTTTTTTTTTAAAGTGTTCATGGTGTTCTTCCATTGACACCTTGAACACAGATTTTATGTAGTTGTAGATATTTATGACGCCTTCCATATTTGCACATGTTTTTCTTGGTATGATCTTTGCAGGATGCCGTCTCCTTGAGAGAGCAGCAACAGTTCAGAATGTACTTTTGTTGCGATTTGGCACTATACAAATAAAATTGAACTGAACTTTCCAAAAAAAAACCAACCCAAAAACATGCTAGAACTGATCACTGGGTGAAAAAGACCGCAAACGGGGACCTTTGTGATGTTTTTGTCATTACACGAGCTTTAGAGACACACGTGGGATATTGAGAACTCATTCACAACACATGTAGGAAAATAGGAACCATGCTAAAGTGGTCACTTACTGAACATACTGAGAAACAGTAGCATTATGCTCTCTGTAATAAATACCCATTTCTATATTTGCATATATTATGCAAATATAGAATATAGAATATATACACCTTGTTACTTCAGGATGTAACATCTGCTTTCACTGGGTGTGATGGGGCTACAATGTTGAATGCTAAGATTACAACCCAAGCAACTAAAATAGAATAAAGCACGAGGACTACTGAGGGAGATGTTTCCAACTCACCTCTCCTGCTGACTGCTCTCCTGTTATCTTCCTCTCCTAGTCTCCCTTCACTATTACTCAGTGAGTGTCAATTCAATTCGGTTTGAGATGTTAGTCATCCGCTTTTCCTGTCTATCCCTCTCCATTATGGCTTGCTGTCCAAGATTTACCCCAGACCCCTTACCAAGCAGTTCACTTCATCCCTATTTCCTGTCAGATGGACAAGCAGTGTGTGCGTTTGTGTGTGTCAAAGAGGAAAAACAGCGAGAGAGCCTATGCGCTTGTTTTTCACCTAACATTTGTGATGGTTGTCAGAGACAGACCTGATAAAGCAGTATCTCTGTGACCGTTGACCATCACATTTCTCTATCTGAGAACGTTTTCTCTCCAGAATAATCGCGGCTCCCTCTCCGAGCTGGCTGTCAGAAATCTAGGTGACTGCTTTCCTGACAAACAAGCCACTAGTGTTGTCCAGTCATGCTTTCTGTAGTCGAAGAGCATGTCTGAGTTGAAGTGCTACCTTGCCTGCATTATTTCTTCACTACTGCAGTTCGTTGTATTTAGAGGCCAAAAACAATGTCATTCTCACAGCTAATTGATAGCTTGAGTGCTAGGCTCTCAGCCAATTAAAAATACAAAAACAATGTGAGATTTTTCCCTAGAGTTGATTTTAAGATTTCACTTATTACATTAAAGCATTTCTCAGACTGAGCCATGAGACTTTTAGTGGCCTCTGTTGCTTTATTGTATTATTTTTAATCTTTTGTCTGAATTTATCTCTGTTTAAGCATTCATGTAATGTTGTTTATTTACTTATTTCTGCATCATGTGGACATTTAAACTTGGGCTTTTCATACTTCCAAACCTTTAAACTATAACTACTATCTATAACACTGATAAATATTTCCATTTCATTGTTTTGTTTTTGGTTAACATTTAAACCATTGTAATGAGTGCTGGTATGGTGGCAATATAAAGCTTCAGTTATGGTTTCGCACAATTGCAGTAAGGAAATTTCAGAATTCCAGTATCTCTCTGCCTGAACTTTTATTCAGTTATGGTTTGAAACCCTTTAAACCACCGGCCAGTTAACAGGTTAAACCATTAGACTATTCTTCATTGTGAGTTTGTCTTGTTTGGTCTTCACTATTACTAAAAGTAGACTTTAAAGGTAGAGTTTAGTTTAGGCCAGGGTAAGGGTTAGATGTTTGCCATTTATGTAAGTGAGGATCTTCACAAGCATACTGAAAGGCAAGCAAAGCTGATGGAAGTTGCGTTTACACCTGCCAAACTTACCTGTTTTATTAAGCAAGACATGGCAGGATTTGACCTCTCCTCTCCATCATCAAGGCTTTCCTTGGCAATGTACTAAAGGACTTATTAAAATCTTCACATTGCACGCTGCATCACACATGTTGGCCAAGGTGGTTAGTAATAGAAAACTTATGTTGATATGTCACAGAGGGCTTGTTTACTTGCTAATGCTAATTCTGTTTCCACAAAATGGGCTGATCATACTGATGTCAGATCAGTGAGAGCAGGGACAGCAGCAGCTTATCTGGCACACAAGGCTCCCATCAATCTCTTGTCAAAAGAGCAGAGCCTTCTCCATAATGCACATGTGCAAACAATCAGAAAAAACAGCTGGTTGTCAGCTTGACCAGCTCCAGTCTTTGTAAATGGGACATGGACACATTCAGTAAAACGCTGGGCCCATACAGATTTCGGTGGAGTCGGAGTGGAGCAGAGTCGAGCCTGCTTCCAGAGACAATAGCCAAGTGTGTCCACTAGATGACAGTAATTAAAAGGACGGATGTAAACAGGTGAGAAGATTTATGAATTTCTGCAAAAAGCGAGATCACTTTCAAGTTTTAATGTCTACTTTTAGATACTTCTGGGCAAACAGTGCTTGCATCGCTTTTCCTGATGGATTGCCTTTGCTGTAAAAACACAGAAGTGTGTGTGTGTGTGTGTGTGTGGGAGAAAAAGAATGAGGCACATGCTTTGAGTGTACCACAATTACAATGTAGCAGTATGCTGAATGCCAGACACAGCTTTTTGAATACTGAGGATTTCAATAAGCCTACTCAGAAATCTTCTAAAGCTGTGGTCAGGCAAGACAGTTTAGCCAGAGTTTGACTTCAGGAGGAGATAAAGAGGATTCATTTTGAACAAGAATAAGAGGAACCTAAAATGCAATGTGTAGCTGTTTTGGAGCTTAGCTCACAGAAGGTACATTCATAGCATTTACAGTTAAAAAGGTGTGATGCATTTTAATTCTATCCAGTAGTTATATAAGAACATGGATAACTTATGTCTGTATAGTAAAGATAGAGGTACAGCCAGCAGATAGCTCAGCGTCACACAGGGACTCTAAATGGGAGTAGAGATTGCTTGTATTTTATGGGGATTGTGTATAATAAAATCTACTTACCAGTACTGCTAAAATTCACTGTAAAACAACCTATAATTTGGTTAAATATCCTTTAAAAATGCATTTATGTGGCATATTATTGATTGGTTGAGCACAGAAACTGCTTGGAATGTATTTGCTGGCCCATATGCGATACCACTGAGAGAAAACAAGACGTGATTTAAAATCAGTGTTGCAACCATTAAAGGCTGAGAAAGTTTAGGGACAAGACTCAATCCTCACTGGTTTCTAGCCTCTTTACATTAGCAATAAGTGCTAAAACTCTAAAAGTCAATTTTCATTCAGTTCATTCATATGTTAGAGTACGGTTATGGTTGTTAGTGAATATTAAAGTGTAACTATTCTGATGTCTCAGCCGTTTTCTTTCTTCTGTCTTTTAAAAGAAATACCTGCAAAATTTAAAACCGCAAATACGCAGCAGTTCTGAGTGATCGCACCAAAAGCTCTCTTTATATATCCAAACCTGAAGTGAATAAGCTTCCTCAGGTGTACTAATGACCACCAGCTGACTACCTCTGAAAGAAACATCAATCAAGGTTCACTAACATAACATTTTCTAATCAGATCGTTTATGATGATTGCCGTTGTCTGCCATGAGTGTGTAACTGAAAGTATGTAAAATGTAATCTTTTTATGTAGATCAAAGACTTAAATAGTCTTTAACTAAGAACTTATGTCTGCTTGTATAGCAGCATTAAATACAATAGGATAGTATAGTGAACACTTTAAGTTGAGGACAATACTGCATTGTTCTAAACTTAGAAAATATGGTCTGAAATAATAATAATAGTCTGTAACAAATGCTCCAGTGTCAGAGGGCTTTTTGCAATGAATATCCTAGCATTAATGTTTGTTATTCAATAGCAAACAAACATTCAAGTGTTCACAAACAGGAAACTGATTTTTATATATCAGTCACAAATATAAGTCAAAATAAATGAGAACTGAAGTTCTTTAAACTGATATTTATAAAAACAGGTCTCTGTTGAGAGAAAAGGTTTGAAGATTCAGTGCATTCATAGACCCGCATAGACTGAAATGCTAACTGTAAGTTGCTGTCAATCAAAATTTGCAGGTTTGATGTTATAAGCAGCAGCCCCTCTGTCACGGTCCTGGGCCTTCAGCCCAGAGTTTTGTGCTTTTCTGTTTTTCTGTTGTTAAATTTCTTCAGTTTGTTTTTACTGTGCTTCTGATTTAGTTCTTCATCTTTGTATTTCTCCATTTAGTTTATTCTTCATCGTGGCCACTTTGAGTTTAAGTTAAGTTTGTTTCCTTACTTCAAAATTTGATTTTCATTATTCTTGTAATATTTTGGGTTGTGCTAGTTTCTGTTTTTCTGCCATCTCTCTGTTTCCCGTGTCATGTCTCTCTGTTTGGTGTTACTTCCTGTTTTATTTTGTCAGTCCATTGTAGCGTGTGCATTGTGTTCAGTTTTCCCTTGTCTCATTAGTTAGATTCAGTTCACCTGTTCTCCCCAGCTGTGTCCTTTTTCCCTAATGACCTCGTGTGTGTATTTTAGCCCTCAGTTGTCCTCAGTTCCTTATTGCGTTGTCTCTCATACACAGTGCTGTGTTCTGTTCCTGTTCCAACTCTTACCTGCAGTCCAGCTTTGTTTGTATTCTGTTTCAATCATCGCCATTAAAGCTGCATTTTCTGCTCCTGTTCTGATTCCCGAGTCCTGCATTCTGGGTCCGAGTCCTGCCTGCTTCCCAGTACTTTATGACAGCCTCTCTGTTATCGTTACACAGTGGAATACTCTTTGGGTGCACAGTGAAGGCTTTTATTGCTTGATGTGACAGTTCAGGCACAGTTGGAGGAAATGAACCCAGAAATCGAGTCTGATGGTCCTATTGGTGAATTTGGCAAGGCGCCACCTGTAATCCATACAGCTCTGACATGCTGCTCCTTTTCAGGCAGCCCGGCCTGTGCAAGCATTCCAGGCAGTCCGATCAGGCCAGGTGACCCAAACACAAAAAGACAAATCCAGGCTAATGAGATGATGCCTTTGGACAACAGATGTTTGGGGAATTTTAACACACTCAAAGCACAGAGTATGACGAAATCTGTGTGAAACAGCAATACGCAATTTTAGTTTGTCAGAACAGGCCCAGAATAGTATAAGTGGCTACATTCAACATTGACGTCATTACATCATCTGCCCTTTACACTTGCAGCTCGAGCTTTTTCATTTCTACCTGAAAAAAAAAAGACAATCTGTTATGAGCTAAAAGTGAGAAGGTCTTTCCTGAATGTTTTGTACAGTGATTTTTGGAACAGCTGTACAAAGTGAATAAAACGAGGGAACAGACCTCACCTGGCCGTGAAACCGCTAGTCAGTCTATACTTTTGAGCCAGTGAAAATAGCTGTATTTCCTATACACAGTACACAGTACACAGTAACAGCAAAACCTCTGATAAACCCCTTCAATTAAAGCTTAAAGTCTGTACTTTAACCACATTTTGATTGTTTGATTTAAATCTACTGTGGTGGCGTACACCACATTATTTCTTTCTTTTATTAAATGTGTCACTGTCCAAAAACCTACGGACCTACCTGCATGCATCCCTCACACGGTGCTTGGCACTGACTTGGGAGTCAGTCCAGAGTTAAAAATGCCAATAAAGGTAGCTAGAGGCATGCACATAAGTACTTGTACAGTACTTGTACTAAAACCTTTGCAAAGTGAATGTTTGAAAAAAGTGATGCCATTGCTAGTATAGAGATTTTTATCCTATAATTATGAGGTGGAAATATCAGTTATGAGACGTTCATGTAATTACTGAATGTACTGAGAACTATTGCTAAAATAGTCTGATGCAAACAAAATCTGATTTTTCAGGCACGTTCTAAAAAAAACTCTAATTCCTGCTCCATGACACTAATACATGCAGTTACACTCAGTGCTGCAACTTGAGCTATTTTTTTCAGCCTATATTTATTCACATTTTGCAAAAATATAATTTTCCTGATTAGCTCTTACGGATTCCATTTGCTATATATTCAGTGTGGCACTAAAGAAGATTCATAGACAAGTAAGCTGAATTATTCTTAAGTGCTTTTGTGATTGAACAATATCAGATTAAGAGAAGTGTGAAAAGCTCATATTCTAAATGATCAGAGACAGAAAATAATGTCTCAGAAATGCTGCGCACTAAAACATCTTCTGCCTCTTCATGTGATGCCGTTGCGATCGGGGCTCTATGAGGTCGATTCCATCAGTTGCAGTAGTCCTTGTTCTGGTGGGTTAAGGTAGTCCTGTATGAGTTTGGCTGTGTTTGGGCTTGTTATGCTACAGAATGAATTCAGGAGTGACCAGACATACGTATGGTTTTAATTAATAGATAAACCGCAGTAATTAATTTCTAGGCAAGCATTACAAAGTCATAGACAAATACTGCCCTTGCTCTCTGCCAGGCTCAGTAAGTACTACATATTTGAGCATGACCAATGGTTTGTATGGCATAAGTTATCCTGCCAAATCATAGGTTCATCATCTTGATGACTGAGTAGCAGATAGCTACAGTTCAAAACCCTCTTTTACCTCCCACTTTGTTCTAAAATAGGAACAGAGCATTAAGGAAAGAATAAATTGTCCCACTTTTACTTTTACACCCAGCGACACTGTGCAATATGTAAATAAATTAAGAGAAGAAGGAACAATACCATACAAGATGAATGCTTGAGAGCTTAACTATGTTTGGCAGTTGTTAAATGGTGGCGGCAGAGAATTTTCCGTAGGAGGAATCAGAAGAATTTAAAACAGGGATACACTTAAGATTGCCATTCCCTCTCATCTGTGAACTGTAATGCAGCAGCTGGATTGTTTCCGATTACTATGTCGGGCCAACATATTCTCCACATTGTTTCTAAGCACTTATATGGAACGTTTCATAAGGTACTAAACACTCTGTTCTGCACTTCTGTGTGGTGAGCTCAGATCTGGATCCACTGTGCAAATTTTAACATTAATGAGCAGTTCTACTTGCCGAGCACATGCATTAATGACAAATCACAGTCCAAAGAGAAGAAAACCAAAACTTTCAGTAGTTACTGCACCAGTCACACCACTTCCGTCCATCCATCCACCCCCTTTGTCCAGGTTGCTTCAAGTCTGACTGAAAGTCTTGCTTGATGGCCTCACCAAACTCCTCTCACACCCACGTTTTTGCTTCAGTCACAGCCAGAGTTGCACCTCACTTGGTCCGCCGGTACCTGTAAGCACCTGTAAGCTGCCTCTGGAGTCTGACAAACTATCCAAGCTTGATCGATCTCCTCCTTCAGCTTGACAGCTCCTTTCACCTCTGGTGTCCATCGTCTAGTTGTAGGGTAAGGGCAATCTTTATATTTTGCTAAAGGCATCAAACTAACAGTTCAAAAATAATGTATAAGGAATAAGAAGTAAAACTAGTAGTAACACAACAGAGCTCTTGAGGCCCTTGAGGAAAATAAGGAGTTAAAAGTTCATGTACTCTTTGTAATCTATAATCCTCATTTGTTTATATTATGAGCACTTATTTGCAGGTGTTCAGTATGTGAGTATTTGTTGATTAGTATTGTACTTTTCATCAGTATTTTTACATTAACTGTGAATGCATTATTTCTTGAAAATGGATTGGAGCAGCAGCTGATATTGCTTTGGAAAAAATTGATGTCATAATTATATGTTCTTTAAAATTCCAGTAATTTATTTGCCGTGAAAAGAATGAACATTTTCCAGAGACAGTGCATGTCATTGAATGGAACATAATGGGCCTCCAGTTCCTGCAAATCAAGAAAACAATGAAGCAGCTTCATGTCACAGTAAAAAGACGCCTGCAGCAGAAACCTAAATAGGTTTACTACCTGAATGCCCACAATCAAGAGGGTCTGAGAAAGATCTTTTTTTTTCTTCTGCTGCTTTCTTACTTCCCTTAAAATAAATAGTATAAAACTGTAAATATAATGAAGCTGGAAAGTAATTTGATCATTTACATTTTTGCAGTTTCTTATGCTGTCAACTTTTGTGGACAAAATTCACATTTCCCCTCAAATCCGTACTCAATAACTCAAAAATAATAATTAAAAGTTACGGAGCCCTAATCTAATCCTGACCTTTTAAAAGTCCTCTGGAGAGATGAGTCAAACATTTAGTAAGCCTATTGTATTAAAGGCTTGAAGGATGCCATTCTAACTAAGACAATGAAGGCATACTAGAAATTATTCTTTTAATTACAGTTTTACTTTATGAGACGACAAATTAGACACTGAGTTCAGAACTCCAAGCACTGTCTGAGCCAACACCAATCACTGCACATCACCTAGCAAAGTGGCATGCTGGTGGCATTATCATGCCATTGTGCTATGGGGTGCTTCAAAGAGGTATCAGATTTAGCATTTGATACTGGTGCTCACATAATGATATCTGCAATCAGAATACATTAGCCTTGTTTCTCCTTTTTCTCCCACACAGGGAGTGAAGTTCTGCTGAGGATTCAAAGAGAAAATGTGCGCTGATATCCGGCATGGTCAAATAAAAGACAACTGCTTCACTCCCACTTTAGCGTCCTATTCACTTGCCATGTGCAATTATCTGGAGGTGCTATCCGTTTTATATAAAAATGTCTGTGTTGTCATTTTTAATCAACTCGGGGCCTTTGTGGTTGAAATGTCAAGTTTTAATTAAACTGAGGAACTGAGGTTGGTGTTCAGAAGGAATGAGGCTTGCCTTCTTTCTCTGCTTTCGCTTTCATAAGACAAAAATATAAATTATGAAAATATTTTTTCTGCCATGTCGGACCCTCTAAGTGAAGACCTGATGCTGAAAGTTGGTGTACGAATTGTAAGACTTTTAGGACCTGTGTGGCTGTGTTTTCTGCTAACCTAATGCATTCACTGGTGTAAAGTAGCAGGGAATGTTTCCAAGGCAAGAAGGCCAAGTAACAATTTTTATTTAGCAGCTGAGGAAAAATCAAAACCAAACCAGCTTTCTGCTTCTGTCATTCTCAAATAAAGATCCAGTTAAAATGTGTTTGGTCAGGAAACTGGTTCTCAAAGTCAAACTATGGTGAGGTGTCAAGCTACTGTGGGTGAGATGTGGGAAACCACGAAGTCAGTTAATGAATTCTCTTTATGTAGGGGAAATACACAAACAGGGCACGGGGGTGTGGTGGTTAGCATTGTTGCTCCACAACAAGAATCCAGTCTGGGGCCTTTCTGTGTGGAGTTTGCGTGATGGAAAATATAGAAATAAGTGTTTAGCTCCAAGACTCTATCTGGCAAACAGTCACTTGATATTCTCTTGTTAGTTTTGACCCTGGCAGAGGTATTCTCCTGCCAAGGCAGGCATTCATCTAGCCTCGGGAATGATAACTGGGTAACAACAGGGAAATTTTAAACTAATCATCTATACAATAATAAATATAATTTTAAATCATAAATGTACAATTTCCTCATTCTGCTTTATTGTATACACATACTCGGTGTAATAGAAATTAGGTGTAATTCACCTGTTGCTTTGAGCAGTCATGGTACTGTAAGGGAAGATTTTAGGACTTTGATACTTCTGTGTCAAGCTGACCTTGCTGAAATGAAAGGCTCCATATTGTCATATTCTGCCTTTGTGAAATCTTTTAGATATACCACATGCTGATGCACAAGTTATCTTTGGCACACAACATATTCTGTGACCACAGCAGATAGCTAGTCTCCATAGATATTCTAGGCTCACGTCCCTCTTTGTCAAAACACATACAGGCTGCTGCCACGCTCTGTGCTGCTGTTTGACTGCTTTGCAAAGATAAATGGAACTCACAAAGACAACCCGGCCGAGTGCACCGCAATATATTTCAGATATCCACAATTAAACTAACTCATACACCTCCTATACAGTATGTGTATATACAGACACTCCTTCTTGTTCAGGAGTTTTTCATTATTTAAAAAGTGTCTGCATTGTAGATTAATACCAAAGCCATTCAAACTATGAAGGAATACATGTGGATTTATTTGGTAAAACAAAAAGTGTTAAACCAGAATGTTTTATATTTTTAGATTCTTCAAAGTCGGCACCTCTTGCTTAGATGACAGCTTTGCTCATTTTGGCATTTTCAGCTCTATGAGGTCGTCACCTGGAACAGCTTTCAGTCACAGCTGTGCCTGTCAAGGGTTCATTTCTTGAATTTCTTCCCCTCTTAATGTGTTTGAGACCATCAGTTGTGTTGTGAAGAGGTAGAGTTGGTATACAGTGAATAGCCCTGTTTGCGTATTTTGACAAGAACGACTCAACTAAGTAAAGAAAAGCGACAGTCCTTCGTTACTTTAAGAAATGAAGCTCAGTTAATCTGAAATATTTCAAGAACTTTGAAAGTATCCTGAAGTGCAGTCGCAAAGGCCATGAAACGTTATGATGAAACTGGCTCTCATCAGGACCGCCCCAGGAAAGGAAGAGTTCCCTCTGTAACAGGATCAGTTCATCAGAGTTACCAGCGTCAGAAAAGTTAAAGTTAATAGCACCCCGGATAAGAGCCCACCTAAATGCATCACAGAGTTCAAGTAGCACTCACATCTCAACATCAACTGTTCAGAGAAGACTGCATAAATCTGGACTTTATGGTCATTGCTGCAAAGAAGTGCTTCTAAGGAAGAACAAGAGGAAGAGAATGGCTTGGGCCGAGGAACACAAGGAATGGACCAGTGGGAATCTGTGCTTTGGTCTGAGTCCAAATTTGAGATTATTGGTTCCAAACACCATGTCTTTGTAAGCCACAGAAAAGGTGAGCGGATGGTTCCTACATGTGTCGTTCCCACCATGAAGTCTGGAGGAGGAAGTGTGATGGTGTGGGGGGGCTTTGCTGGTGACACTGTTGGTGATTTATTCAAAATCCAAGCCACACTTAACCAGCATGGCTACCACAGCATTCTGCAGCGACACGCCATCCCACCTGGTTTGTGCTTAGTGGGACCATCATTTGTTCTTCAACAGGACAATGATCCCGAACACACCTCCAGGCTATGTAAGGGCTATTTGACCAAGAAACAGGGTAATGGAGTGTTGTGTCACTCCATCAGGTGATTGTGGAGGCCCGGGCTCCGCAATCACCTGATCTAAACCCAGCTGAGATGGTTTAGGATGAGTTGGAGCGCAGAGTGAAGGCAAAGCAGCCAACAGGTGCTCAGCACCTCTGGGAACTCCTTCAAGACTGCTGGAAAATCATTTCAGGTGATGACCTCATGAAGCTGATTGAGAGAATGCCAAGAGTGTGAAAAGGTGCCGACTTTGAAGAATCTAAAACATATTTTGGTTTCTTTAACACTTTAAAGTTTACTACATGATTGCTTACGTGTTCCTTCATAGTCTGGATGACTTCAGTATTAATTTACAATGTAGGAAAATAAATAAAAACAGTAAATGAGAAGGTGTGTCCAAACTTTTGTTTGGTGCTGTATGTGCAAAGGTCTTGAGCCACCCCTGATTTCTTTCTTTTGCTGAGCAAATGAGAATAGGTGCAGAAATTTATTGAAGCATGTGTAACGATAAATGGAAATGTAGTTTGAGGCAAAAACTGAGTTTGTACAATTGCAACAATCTTGAAAGTCAGTATTTGATATGACACAGACTGAATTCTCTGACAGCTTTCTTGTAAGTTAATTAGTCTTCAGGAATGGCTCTCCAGGCGTCTTGAAGGCCATTCATAGTGTTTCTTTTGTTCCAGTCCCTGTAGAGATTACTGTATGTTGAGGTCCCAGAGCTGGGGAGGCCAATCCATGACTGATAGTGTTCCATTGGGTGTTTTTTCTATCCAGGTACACTTCTACTGCATTAGCAGTAGCTCTTGCCAATTACACGTTTTCCAGATGGTATTCTATGGTGGACTTTTCTGTGTAATTACATCAGTTTTACAAGATCTCCAAGACCTGTTGATTTTCAGTCCAGTTCTTGTGCCTTTCAGCCTTTTCTCCTTGCTTCCTTTCCTTATGAATGGCTTCTTGACAGCCACCACTCCACTGAAATGATTTCTAATGAGACTTCAGTGAACAGTAGACTGATGAGCCAGGTTCACAGCACTGGCTCCTGGAGTCAGGTGGCTTCCTCTGAAAATGGTTAGGGGCAAGAACAGGGATGAAAATTATTGAAAAAGCAGCCAATATCCCAAAAAGCTATTGAGAACTATTATCACTTTCAAAAATTACAAGAAAGTCTGGCTCCTTGGAAGCAAACTATAAAGAAATAAGGGATCGATCAAGATTTTTGTGAAGTGTGCTAAAATATAGAATGTAATTGATTCACACGGTGAAGTCAGTGCATTTTCAGCTAAAACAGAGGTTTCATAGTTCAAGCATTCTCAGCAGAAGATAACAGGGTAGCATGCAAATGTTATTGGTACCACACGATTATACTGCTTGCTTCTGCACAGTTTCATATATGAAGACATGCACGCACACGTATGTTATAGCTTCATAATTTAAATGGGAGGTGTTTAAGTCATCTTGTGGAATCTACAGTAATTTACTGTATGCCAATGAGATGAGAGATAAGCCGCAGTGTTCATGTATGTGAAACAGACACGTTCCTCGTGTTCATGCAGTTCCAGTTCAGCGAAGGCCTCGTAAAATACCCGGCTCACACAGTAGAACTGTCATGCTGCGAGTCCACTAAAGTCTCTGCATAACTCTTATTATTTTCATGGGTTGGCTGAATTCTGTTGCAATACAGTGTAATGCGGTGCAATACATGCCTACAGCTATTATACTGTAGTCAAGGTAACATAAGTAGCAGATATATAATTGCTCCACAGCGGGAAACTTAAGAACTATCACCTGATGAGAGCTTCTTATGAATAGAAATGTCGTCTATTTGTGCCATTGCCTCGTTCTTCATTTTGAAAATGAGTACTTCTGAGTTGTTTTGTGAATCACTTTAATTTGCTGTTACGAGGCAGGAAAGAGCACCAAAATTTCCATGAATGATTTGTACGAGCGCTGCACACTGAGTAAGGTTGCATAGCTAAATAAGAAATTGAGAAGTGGTGTAAATATTAAAGAAGTCTTTAGCAGGAATTAGTTAAATGCTTACTAAAATGTTTAACGTGAAACTTTATGAAACCAGCATTGAAAATTTCTGGAAACTTGCTTTAGGAGATTTTGAGATTTGCTAAACACAACTTGAAAATTGATTCTTGTCTCGTGTTAGTCGAGTAGCTTGAATGTGACATTTGGTCTAATGTTTTGGGATCAAGGAACAAATTACAACAGTAGAAAAATGAAGATAAAGCTCTGAAGAATCAGCCTGACAACATGTATGTAACCCTTTACTGCAATAATCAAATTTCATAGAATTTAGACAGTTTCATGTTCTAGCGTGTTTTATTTTTAAAAGATTTAAATATTTAAATCTGAGCCAAAGAAGCTGCAAAAATGATTCACAGGTTACATGAGAATCATTTCCTTTTTTTCTTTTTCTCCTGACACCTCCCAGAGGTATTTGTCATTAAAAATGGTTGAACGGAGACTATCAATGTTTCACATCTCCCCTGTCAGGAAGCACAGAGGGAAGGGTCATTATCTGGCCAGACTTCTGGATTGCTCTACTGTAAAACATGACAGCTGTGGACTGAGTACAGGAACCCTGAATCGATCCACTGTTGAGCTTAAAAGAAGAAGAAGAAGGAGGAATCCTGGGCTGTGACCCAGTGTTTTCTGTTTTGGGACTTTCATATTCTCTTATTTAATGCCTCTGTTTGATTCTTAGTTTACTGCATTGTTTGCAGTTTTTGTACCTTTTTATAGTATTACTGGTTGGTTTCTTTATTTCCCCAAACCTTTGCAGTAATCTGAGTTCTGTTCTTGTTTATGGTTTATTTGTATGCTTTGTTTCCCCGTGTTCCCCATGTTCTGCATGTTCTCCGTGTCAAGCCTGCATTCCTGTTTCCACATTCAGTCGTTTCCTGGTTTACGTTGTTGGTCTTTTGTCTCCCATATTTTGTATTTAGTTGTACTTCCTTTGTCTCGTTTCCTTGTGATTTGCGTCAGCTGTGTTGCCGCCTGTTGCCTCTTCCCTTGTTAGCCGGTGTGTAAATGTTGTCTGTGTTGAGTTTTCCCCTCATGTCAGTGTGTTCCTCAGCTCCATGTTTCCAGGTTGTACCTGCCCAGCTCTGTGTATGTCTGCCACACTGCCAACTGTGACACCAACAGTAAGAAGGAGAAAACCAAGAAGACAAACAGTCACTCTGTATAAAATTATATAATATAAATTATATTAAAAAATGGAACATGACCAGCAGAGCCAGTGGGAGGAACTCATTTGACAGGGTTGGGTTGTATCCTCTGTAATATTGAAGTTACACTATAGTTATGGATCACACATTAAGCGTGCGGTGGAAAAGCAAAGATTTTCTTTTCCCCTCTCGGGATTTAGCTGCCATAACTTAATTTTAACTTTGTGACAGTGAATCCTCATCAGGCAGTCACTCTGATTTCCCAGAATGCCTCCACAGCTCAAATCAGTGAATGCCAAAAATCAAATTCCTTCATTAAGAGGAGGAAGCCCTGCTCCCTGTTTAGGTCTTAAACAAGACAGTTTAATCCAATTTGACATCAAAGCGTTTCAGTTTTTTAAGTCAAAGATGAACTTGTGCATTATGTGAGAATACTTTGAGAAACTGGATTTGTGAAACTAAGTGCGCAGATGACTGACTATTGTACACGCTGAATGACAGATCAGCAGCTGAGGAATGAAATGTCTCAAGTCAGTCCGTCTCTTTTACATGCACAGGCACACACACAGGCACACTTTGTCCCCACATGTGTGTTTCAGACTGTGTAACTAATGAGGTAAATCCTCCCCTGCCTCTTTGGGCTTGACACACTTTCAGAAACTTATCAATGAAACAATAAATGCACACAAACAGAGTGGGGAAACCAAATTTGATTTTACAATAAAAAATGTTCAAAAAGGGGAAAAAAACCCTGTTGGGAGGCCCTTTTGACATTAATACTGATCGTTGTTGGCATCCAGACTGAAATGAGGCCATCCCTTTAACCTTTACGTCTGTCTTCAGGCTTATTAACCTCAGTGTGGCTGCCTGCTAACTGAAGTTTCACTGACTAAACCTGAAAGGTTGATCTGAGGGATTGAAGTTCACAGAACAGGTGAAAGGAATAACATCAAATGAGCTTTAGCATAACCTCTTTAAAGTACCCCAACAACAACTTTTTTTTCACCATCAACTTTCAGTCAGCCAGATAATGTAAAGCCTCTTGCAGAAGTATTGCCTCACCTGCAAATAAAATGACTCACTAAATTACCCCAGAGCACTACTCCATATGTTACCAGGTGCATGCATCATGATTGCAAAAAGCTACTAGTTATTTTTCTTCTTTTAAGGTGGCAGCCTTGGGTTCCGTGTGATTCTTGCTGTTTTTCTGTCAGTATGTGTAAATGAAGGGAAACCACTCAAAACTGAGATGGATTGATGATGAAATCATGCATCCAAGTCTCGTGAAACCTCTAACTGTCCTTGAATGGCCGAGCCAAAGAGCAGAGTTGAATCCTATAGAACATCCAACGATGTCAGTTCACAGATGCTTCACATGCCACGAAGAACGGGATAAACTGGCAAAATCCAGGTGTGAGAAGCTTGTGGTTACTATTCTGCATAAACTCATTAAAAAAAATAAAATAAAAACCCAGCTCGCCCCTGTGGGCGGTCTTTTTGCCCTCCAAGCTCGGGTCCTCTGCCAGACGCCTGGAAGCTTGAGGATCATGTACAGGATCTTAGCTGTTCTTAGGACTGAGCTCTTCTGGACAGATTTTTCTGATGATGTTCCTGGAATCTGCTGTATCTCTCTCTCTCTCTGTCTCTGTCTCTCTTTCTCTCTCTCTCTGTCTCTCTGTCTCTCTCTGTCTCTCTCTCTCTGTCTCTCTCTCTGTCTGTCTCTCTGTCTCTCTCTGTCTCTCTCTCTGTCTCTCTCTCTGTCTCTCTCTCTCTCTCTGTGTGTGAGAGAGAGACGGTGTGATAGAGCGAGGCTACATGAGGTTAATTCTGTAAAGGCGGATTGTAGGGTTGCTGAGGTTAGAAATTCAAATTAACTCTATTAACTTTAATTAACTTAAGGCCTCTCTCATTTTCTCTTCTCTCTGAGACACAAGCAAAAAGGAAAGCAGGAGTCTTGCTGATGTTTACTGCAGGTTTATCACAAAGCATATTTACAGGTGCAGTAATAACAATTTTATTCTTTTTTTGTCATCTTTTTTTTCATATACATTTTCGTGTGTGTATGTATGATTGTTTTTTTTTTTTTAATTTATTAGGTTAAGGGACCTGTTGTAATAACTTACAGCATACTCATCCCTCAAATCACAGTACTACAAAGAATAAAAACATTGAGGTTTTCATTAATTTATCAATACAATCCTTAAACTTCTGAAATGCTGTCGCATGGCAGAATCAAGGTTTAGCTTAGCACAAAGATTGGTACTGGGGAGAAACAGCTTGACTGGGTTATCAGCACTTCAACAATTAATTAATGCCATTAATGTAGTTGAGTTAATGTAATTAGTACATCCACTCATGCAAAACATTTCGATAAATGCTAATCTTCTCTGTTTAGCTTTAGCTCAAACTTTTGGTTATCTGTACATTACGTAACGCTTTAATAAAAATACGTGATTTTGAAACAAATGATCATTTATTATCTAGCACAATGTACAGAGGTGTAATGTGTCTAATACATGGAACAGGAATGAACAGTCAAAAAACACACGCATGGATACATGCAGTATTAGGCAGGTGGAACCTGTTGCTATTTAGCTTCGACCTATTTATGAGGTTAAATCAACAGAGGAAGCTTCATCCTGGAGGAATTAAAGCCATAGCAAGGACACATGGTGCCCCGCATCAGGCAACTGGTCTCGCACTGTTTGTGTGTATGTCTGTTCTTTACATTCCTCAGCTCCTTAAAGGGTCAACTGTGTCTAAACCGCCTTGTCTCCGGAATTTAAGACACCTCACTCCGTGTGTGTGTGTGTGTGTGTGTTGGTGTTGGAGGATAAACTTGGCAGTCTCTCAGCAGGCACGGGGTGGTGGGGTTATGCTTACTGTTCTCAGGTTGAGTGGCGTTTCGAAGTGGTAAACAAGTCTGTGGGCTTAGAGGGAGCAAACTGTAGAACCCATGGGTGAAAACAAGGTCAGGATAGAATATCTCTGTAAAAGTATTGCTGCTTATCCCACAATATAACCATTGGTACATAACCACACTGAAAAACAGCGTCCACAATGTGTCTTATGTAGAAGTGCCATCCATAAATCACTGGCACTGCCCCCTTCAGAGGTTGAGAAAAATTCATTTTCTGAATTAGAAGAGTTAAGCAACAAGCACAAACACTCCTATCAGCATGCTTGTTTCCCTGAAATACAACATATTAAGCTTGATAAAGAGAAATGGCTTATCTGTGGCCAGGTCACAGGGGCAGCAGCCTAAGCAGAGAAGCCAACACCTCCCTCTCCCCAGCTACCTCCAGCAGCTTGTCCAGGGGAGCCCAAGGGTAGGGAGGGTAGGGACGTAGATTGACTGGTAAATCAACAGCTTTGCTTTCACGCTCAGCTCCCTCTTTACCACGGCAGACCAGTGCAGCATCCGCATCACTGCAGACGCAGCCCCAATCAATCTGTCAATCTCCCGCTCCCTTCTCCCGTCACTCGCGAACAAGACCTCGAGATACTTAACCTGGGGCAGCAACTCGTCCCTGAGCCTGAGTGGGCACTCCACCCTTTTCTGGTTGAGGACCATGGCCTGAGACTTAGTGGTGCTAACTCTCATGCCAGCTGCTTCACACTCAGCTGCCAAACATTCAACTGCTAGCTGGAGGCCACCACCTGATGAAGTCAACAGTACCGCATCATCCACAAAGAGCAGAGATGAGATTCTGAGGCCACCAAGGCAGAAGCCTTCCGCTGCTTGGCTACGCCTAGAAATTCTGACCATAAAAATTAGGAAACAATCAGGAAACAAGTCAGTTTTTCAAATGCATAAGCTTCCAGTTGATTAAGGTCCTTCTTGCGGTCTTTGGCCCTTTTTTTAAAAGATCTAAATCACCAAGGAGAAATATTGTTCCTACTATAAATCTGTATATCCTGTGAACAGTGTTATACGGCATGATGTGTTAGGTGTGATAAAATACTCGGTGTATTCAGTTTGAAAACAGCGACATCAATACATTCAAGAGGAACATGTCATAATGTTCAGGGGAAGCTGTAAGCTGATACACAAACACAGCTCTCTGCTCATATAAGTTCTCTAAATTTATATGTTGTGACAGAATAGTAAAGTCTTATGTCAGAAGTTCAATTAAATTAAATTCATTTTTATTTATTTAGCACCAAATCAGAACAGTCGCCTCAAGAGAACTCGGCATGGTCTCATAGAGGCAGTTTTTCTGGGGTGCAGGATTTGTCCAGAGAACGGCTGCTTTATTACAAAAAAACTGAATAAATCGACACCGTTTTTAACTGCTGACTTGTGTAGACGAACAACACGAAGTATTATTTACTGTCACATGCTGACTGATCCAATGTAACGGAAGTGCCACTGCTACTGTACCGCATTCGTCAGTGTTCACGTATGTGGGGCTGCAAGTATTTGAAATCAAAGTAAGCAACAAAGAGAAAAATACACAATTACTTTCAGTGACAACTGAACAACATATTGTAAGCTTCAGACATTCTAACATGTTTCAGATCTGTGTGAAGTCACATTAACAGGTGTATCTTACATTTCAGTGTCAGTGTAATAGATCCCCAGAGAGAGTAAAAAACAAACCAAGTAAACATGATAGTCAATTTGTGATGTTGCAGTGCTGGGTAATGACACACAGGCACTGCAGTTTTTATTGCTGATGATCTGTGTGTAAAAAGGGCTTTGAGGGGTCAGTTAGAGCAGAACAATGCTATATAAATACAAGTTTTCCTTTTTGTAGAAATGTGACTAAAAACCTGAAACACTGTAAAAAGCAACTTTACAGTAAACATCCTGTACTGAGCAACTACACTGCTCAAAAAAATAAAGGGAACACTCAAATAACACATCCTAGATCTGAATGAAATATTGTCATTGAATACTTTGTTCTGTAAGTTGAATGTGCTGACAACAAAATCACACAAAAATCATCAATGGAAATCAAATTTATTAACCAATGGAGGTCTGGATTTGGAGTCGCACACAAAATTAAAGTGGAAAAACACACTACAGGCTTATCCAACTTTGTTGTAATGTCCTTAAAACAAGTCAAAATGAGGCTCAGTATTGTGTGTGTGTGTGTGGCCTCCACGTGCCTGTATGACCTCCCTACAACGCCTGGGCATGTTCCTGATGAGGTGGCAGATGGTCTCCTGAGGGATCTCCTCCCAGACCTGGACTAAAGCATCCGCCAACTCCTGTACAGTCTGTGGTGCAACGTGACGTTGGTGGATGGAGCGAGACAT
>JAVDPK010001648.1:0-19720 GCA_034780415.1 Cichlasoma orientale
TTTTCCTTCCCACTGTCGCCAAATGCTTGCTCATAGGGGGTCGTTTTGACTGTTGGGTTTTCTCTGTAATTATTGTATGGTCTTTACTTGACTGTATCTTTTTAATGTTTTTGATATTTTGTTATTACATTTTACAATATTACCATAAACTATCTATGCTATGCTGTTGGATCATCACTTGTGAGTCAAATATTGATCCATCACCACATAGGGCAACTTGAACATTGTAATAGATGAAGTGTACATATTACCTATCTACTAGAGCAGAAAAACAGCCACATTTAACGTACTTCATTTATCCTTTCCAACACAGATGCATACACTGTTGGCTGTGGCTGATCTACTCTGCCACCTGAGGCACAGCATCTCCATATTGCATAAAGGTTCTCAGGAAGCATCTTACAAACCGTCACTTTAAAAGGTCAAATTAAAAAAGCAATTTAATGTATTCTGTGTGATATTTATAGGTGTTTGTCTATTTGTGTGTATTTGTGTGGTTTTGGTAGTGAAGGAGATGTAAACAAATTCTGACAGCAATAAATTGCTTGGCATTTAACAAGTTTAGCTGAAATAAAGCAAATGATTACATGTAACAAAAGCATGTCCTGTGAAAAGTCTTTGGAACTTTGTAAATTATCAAAAAGTATCCCTCACTTACAGTTACATGCAATTTACCAGGTGCTCAAACAAAGATAACTTTGGTAACAGTAGGTATTAACTAGAATTCAAGGTCATTCAATCAAAGCGGCTCATTTCTTTCAAAGATCTCATTAGCTTTTGTATCAACAATCTGACCTTTTCTTGGCGACACTATTTATTATCACATTACTGAATCCAATGACAGAGAGATAAACAATAATGCAGAACCACACTGTGAAACACTTCTGATTGCAAGACTCAAATATCATCCAGCAAGTTTCTGCACAGACATGGAAAATAGCTTGTTTTCGTAATAGTATCCAATTTATTTTACACCCCCCCCCAAAAAAAAGACAATTGTAAATTATACACTGAGATTTTATTAATTCCTGCATTCAAAAACTGATTAAAAACCATTTCCATTTACAAAAAGATACACTGTAGACTGCAGAAAATGAATGATAATCTAAAGTAAAGAGAGAAAGCTGCCAATACACATTTAATTATGCTTTGCGTATGCAATGTGTATTAACAATAACTGTGAAATCAATTAACAACATAAAAAGATGTAATCTAAAAAATCATCCTCAACCAATATTCGATATAAGAAAATATCCTTCATAAGACAGATAAATCAGTAGTCACATGATAGTAAAAACCAGGTTTCATCCATCCTTTCTGTATGGTAACTTTACATAAACAGCCCAACTTTGCAGAAGTTAGGAATCTAAACACTGGTTAAAGCTGTAACCATTAAAATGAGAAGTAACAAATAATTACAGCTGAGTATAATCCCACTTGCGTTATAACAAGACTCCAGCTTTTCTGTTGTTTGCTTATGTTGTATAATTTTACAAAGAATCATTCATCTTTAGTTGACTTTGTGTCCGTGTAAATGCATGTGTACAATTAGATGTTTTTTTTTTCTTTTTTGTCCTGTTATTTTCAAAAGATAAATGATCAAAAAAAGGCGGTAATTTTGGAGGTGTATGAGTATTATTCATCCTCTGATGATTGCTCAATGAAGTGATGCGTGACCCGATTATCCTCCCACTTAAACCTCCAAAACTCAGGTGAAGCACAGGGGGAGTAATACAATATTCTCCATAAGCTCAACAAGACATAATGACTCCCTGTCAGAGCCTGATGCAATGCTACCCATTACAGATAGCTATAGTCATAGTAAAAATAAGGTACACCCCGTGTCTGTTCTAAGGTTTTACATATCAGAACATAATTAACAATCATCTAGTTCCTAACAGGTCTCAGATGAACAACAACAAATTAAAAATTACACTGCCATTATTTACAAAAACTAAGCCAAAATACAGAAGCAGCATAGAACCTGACATGATTCACACCTATGGTTAAATAAGCTAACTGCACCCCACCAGCACCTGGTAGCACAAATTAACCAGATGACAATGGATAAGCTATGGCTGGGGTTTGGGACTGACTGAAGGCCAGACAGTCCCAAATCCCAGGCATAGCTTATCCAAGGATCCCCAGAGAGAACCAGTCCTGTCTAACTAATGGCCAATAACCTGCCTTGGCACAATATGGAAGCTCCCGTCAGGCATCATAGTGGCCAAGATGAAGAGGCATATGGCTCAGTACATGAGCGGGACCAAGAAAGGAATTGGCAGTAAAAGCAGAGGAGCAAAACACCAACTACTGGTAGATAGAGCAACCAATCAAGACTGTAAGACCAGTCTGACCAACCTGTGCACCACCTGGATTGATTATAACAAAGCCTATGCCTCAATGTCAGACACATGGATCCTGGAATGCTTAGAAGTGTACAAAATCAACAGGACCCTAAGTGCCTTCATCAGGAATTCAGTGGGGATATGGAGAACAACACTAGAGGCCAAATTCAGGCCAATTACACAAGTCACCATCGAGTGTGGGGTTTACCTAGGAGGCGCTCTGACCCCACTGCTGTTCTGCTGAAAGTCGCAAGGTCAAAGTGGGATACACCCCCAAAGGTGGTTGTTAGTGGTGGACAAACAGAGGAAGAAGGCTATAGGAAGAGTAATAGAGGATATGGAAGGTGAAGGCAATAGTGGTCCCCCATGGTAAGTGGAACACTCGGTGCAGTGACCCCCAAACTGGGGAAGTGGCTCCAGCAGATTCCAGGAACAATATCCAAGATCTCTGTCCAGAAGAGTGCAGTCCTAGGAACAGGTAAGATACTGTGCAGGATCCTCAAGCTCCCAGGCTTCTGGTAGAGGACCCGAACTTGAAGAACAAAGACTGGCCATTAGGTTAGTAGGGAATTCTTTTACATTTTTTATTATTGTGTTCAAAAAGGCTGATACACATCCATTTAAAAATTGCCTTGATTCTCCTTAAAATTGATCTTTAAAATCTGAATCTTACATACAACACATATGTAGTATAATCACATATGTAGCATCAACTTTGTACATCATTGGTCAGAAGTTGGAGGTGTTTGAGTCAGTGAGGGACAAGAGGTCACTGAACAAACTGCTCCCCATCATGGACAACCCATCTCACCCCCTCCACTCCACACGACTCAGGCAGAAGAGCTCCTTCTCCTTGTCCCTCACCAATTCAACCCCGCTGCTCTTGCACAATGTTGGTCTTACTATTACTCTTTTTACCTACATTTTTATATTTTTATTTATATTATTTTTATCACTGTTGTATATGTATAGTTTTGCACTCTGTGCCTGTGGAATTTCTACTCTCACCTTGCTGTTTATTTATTGTAGATTGTACTTTTTCTTGCTGCTGTAACATAATAATTTCCTTTCTGGGACCAATAGAGTATCTGTCTGTCTGTCTGTCTGTCTATCTATCTATCTATCTATCTATCTATCTATCTATCTATCTATCTATCTATCTATCTATCTATCTATCTATCTATCTGTCTGTCTATCAAGGTGATATGACAGAAAATGCATGGAACCAATAATTCAGAGACAATTGCTCATTACCTATGAGTGAACTCGAGCACTGGGCAAATGAACAAGTGATTTCCAACCAGACTACCCAGTGAGTCATGGTTTTTCATCTTGTTGTTCTCATCTGTCCAATCCAGGTAATGGAAAATGATTGCTTCTTTTGTGATATCACTCACATTGGGTATTGTGAGCCCCACTCCTGCCAGGAATTCATTTCTTGTGATGAGACTCTCACTGGTGATATTAAATGCAGGTGCTCCACAAACAAGAGGGAAGGCCCCTTCATCCTGGTTTAAGCCAATCACCAGCTCTTTCTTTGGGAAGTTACCAGTACTTAGAAGCACCCGCAAGGTGAAGACAGAAATTGGTTTGGTGCTTTTGATCCAATGTTTTTTTTTTGGGTTTTTTTTTTTTATATATATGTGTACTTAATTATTTTAATGTATATACACAATGGGGTTTCAATAGAGTAATTAAAAACATTTGAAACAACTATATACAGTTATGGTAAACAGAAGGTGCATACTCTTTAAATTCTAATGGTTTACATATCGTAAAAGTCATCTGGTTCGTAACAGGTTTTAAAAACAACGGCACACATGACACAGTTAAACTGAATCATTATTTATTAAAAAAAAACACAAAATAAAGACTTGAAATTTGCCTCAGAATTCACGTGGTTATGCGATGTGATCTGTGCATATCAGGCAATTTGTTTTGCAAATTTGCAAAATGCAAGAAACCAGTAATTCCATTGTGGTCCAGGGTATAAAGTATTATGAAAGCTGTTCTGCATCACAGCCCTTTAAAAAAGACTTTTGCTACCTGGTGAGAGCAGATTGTACAAGATGTACACATTCCATTATACAGTACATGTATGCATTGTGTCCATTTAGGTATACACGAGTCCTACCAGGAAAGGTTGTATCAGGCATCTGTTAGTAGGAATTTGGAAATTGAATAGTGTCTTTCACAACATTTCAGCTCTCTACTGGCTCTGGAGCTCTGAATCTGTTTTCCAACAGGTGGCTTTCCATAAGGAATTCCAAGAAATACTTTAGTATCAGCATCCAGCACAGAAAGCAAGAAACAATATAGCAAGAAGTACAACGTGTCCACACTGAGAGATTGCATCCATGGAAAATCCTGAGGAGAGAAAAATAAAAGGGAAAAAAAAGGCATGGATTATAATTTTATATATTTTCATTACATTCAAGCACTTCACAAAATAAACCAATTTTTAAAAAAGTTAAAAAAAACAACTTTCAGTGATGCCTTACCTTATCAGTCAGCAGTTTCTGTCTGAAGTGAATGAGGACACAGGACTGATGGGATAAGGGTGTGGACATCTTCTGTCCAGCGCTTGCTGGTCTGGTCCAGTGCACCACCAACTGCTACTGCTGCTGTAACTACACTTAGAATTACTTTTAAAAAATCAACACAGTGATACGCTTGACTGAATCAAATTAACAACAGTAACAAGAAAAACACCAATAATAATACTGATATTACTACTACTACTACTACTACTACTACTGCTACTACTGCTAATAATAATAATAATAATAATAATAATAATTATAATATAGTAAGAGCATAATTATATTAATGTCTTCACTTATATTTCAAGTTTTCAACACTTCTTAAAAAACTGAGTATAACAGGATTCCCATTAATGTAAAAAACTTAAATAAAGATGTAAGAATGATTAAATTCCCCCAAAATATGTTTATCACATATTACACATATCTCACATTTATCGATGTAGGATTGAAATGTAGAGTACTTATTTTGACATTAAAAAAAATTTGCTATGAAAAAAACTTCAAGCCGGGACAAGGGGATGCACCTTTACAGTGTCAGCATAATCTGTCAACTCCATTCTGACCAAGTTTCAGTAACCTCTCCATAGCAGTCCCTGGTCACCAATGCTGGTGTGCAAGATGCACTGTTGTAAACAGTGCTTGTGTGAGACAGAAAGGCCGGTTGAGGCAACTGAGCCTCAACAAATTCCTTGGAACGGATGGACACGATAAGAAGCCATGAATTTGTGTGGAGAAGTTAAATGGCCTATTTAAGATCACAATACCTGTTCAGAAATCATCAACGTGTACTTTGTTTTGTCGGATTTGTCATAGTTTGATGACATAATTTGATGGTTACATGTCCGATGAGCTCTATTTATTTATTTGCATGTAGCATGTAAAATAAGTCATAAGTAATAACTGAATTAGTAATTGAGTTGAAATGATCGCCAGTATTGATTTGACCTTGACCCTGCATGCTGATTTGTGGTTGTAAATTTTTAAAAAGTGGGAGAAACAAATTTATTTATTTTCCCAGAATGTGGTTCACTGATTATCTACGATACCAAACGATCAATCAGTGAACCACACCCAACTCATGCAGAGAAATTGGTCCATGCATTTGTTTTATCCAGATTGGACTATTGTAATGCACTTTTTATTGGTACCCCCAACAAGAGTCTTCAAAAACTCCAGTCAAAACTCTGCGGCTCAGATTCTGAAGGGAGTCCACAAATGTGAACACATCACACCAACTCTTCAGTCCCTTCATTGGCTCCCTGTCTCCTCCAGGATTGACTATAAGGTTGCCCTTCTCACGCATCAATGCGTTTATGGTAATGCCCCTCCGTACCTTAAAGAACTTCTCTCTCCAAAATGTACTGCACGCTCCTCCAGATTGGCTCACACAAACTCTTTTAGCATACCCAGGTCTAACCTATGGACCATGGAGATCGGGCTTTCTGTGTGGCTGCCCCTTGTTTATGGAATTCACTCCCATCTGAACTAAGAGCACCACAAACTCTGGACAGCTTTAGAAAGGGTCTAAAGACTTTTCTTTTTTTAAGAGCTTTTAACCTCTACACCTATTTTTTTTTTTGTTTTATCTATAACTTAGTTTACTATTTTGATCGTGATTATTATCCTGTGTATTTTACATTTTTTATTTGTTGTAATGTTCTTGTTCTGTAGCACTTTGAGGTTTTTTCCTTAAAAACATAAAGTGCGTTATAAATTAAAGTTATTATTATTATTATTATTATTATTATTATTATTATTATTATTATTATTATTATAACTCTGTTTCACAGCTCTCATTCAGGATTGTTTGATTTTCACCTTCACACAAGGCCTTACTGTGGTCGACCCCGAAATCAAGCAAATAATGGAGGGCTGCCATCAGTATTTTTAGAGGCTTGGGACTCTCAGACACTCCTCAAGTTTGTCTGTCATAGTCTGCATACCTCTACTGCTCTCTCCTCCTCCAATGAATGGTTTAATGAGGGGTGGGTGCCTATGTGAGTACATGGAAACTAAATGAGGACCACTAACACCAAAAGAAGAGGATAGCAAGCCTCTCTGGTTGGATAGTAATTAATCACTACCAGTGGAGGGAGGTGTATAGCATGCAGGTGCTGTGAAGTCTACAACATCTAAACCAAGTGAGTGGCAGGCTGGCTTACAACCAAGAAATGAGAAGCTGGCTTTAATATTAAAACTTTAAACGTTTCTTGAATTTATCAGGCAAGAGACATGCTTTTCTTGAAGTCATTTCTAACCAACTTAAAAAAAAATAGGAAACAACTTTTTTGAAGAAAAAGTTAAAGAAATTTGAATGAAAATGAGGTGTAAGATGCACCCTTGCTGCAGAGTTGAACTCTTCAGCAGCTGTGATGTTATGGATGGGCCTCACAGTATGCACTCAGAGAAAAAACCGTCTCTGCTATTTGTCTCCTGCTTTGCCTCTGCAATCTAAGATATTTTTACACTTTTATAACTATGGCTACATTTTTCTATGAGAGTACTATGCCTGTATAGTTGCAATTATCTGTACTGGTTCACAATTGTGGTTTAAAGTAGCTTGTTTTTCCTTAAATTTGTTGTGTGGCCTGTGGCCCAGTGTATAGGTTCACTAATCGTGTTGGACTGACTCTTATAGTACTCTTTAAAATTGTAAATTTAATTTCATGGGTATTGTTGCGCATTTTAGTTTATAAACTCTAAACATAGCGTGTTTATTTAATCATCCCCCTCGTCAAAGCTGGTTTCCAATCCAGTTTATTGGCTCTGGTGTTGACCCTGGACATAAGTTTAAATTGGAAGACCAGTCCAGCAGAGGATTCTGACACCTTCATCCTGTTCATACCCAGTGATGACATTTTTGCACACAATTGTTGTTTAAATGTATAAATGTTACCACTGAGGCAAATTAAACCAAAAAAATAAACTCTTTGGTGAAATTGCAAATATCCATACAATACATAGTATTTTTATGTGAAATGTTACTTGTCAGAAATCTTGGGAATGTTTCTTTTATAGTGATGCAACCCTTTATTAACATATTTAAGCTGCTGAGGGGTCACTGCCTCTCTTGAGGTAAATACAACAATACATGCAGACAGTGGTTCTAATAAGAAACAGTAAACAAGAAAAATGTTGCATAATTGAAACAGGAATACATTTTGAGTCAAATACAGTGAAAATGATAAAGAACCATTTTCTATTATAATGACTGTGTTTCTATTGCGTTAGAAAAAGCAAATCTATCTGTAACTGTTAACCAACTTTAATTAGGCATGGTACTGGGTGTAACTCAGAGGGTAATCCAGGCCTGACATGCAAACTATCCTTGTGCATATTTTTTTATGATATTTATAGCATGTTATGTGCAGTTGGATTAACAATAAACAAAGCCTTAGTGTTGCAGTGTCTTGGCACAGAAGACTGAGGCACAGACAAAAGCTACATCTGTGTATGTCAACCTGATTAATAACGTGCTCCCTATCATAGTGAATACTGAAGATTGTCATGAAATTTAGACATATTCAATTCAATTCAATTTTGCATCTCCTTTCTGTCTGATAATTTTACATAAATAGGGAGACTTTGTAGAAGGCAGGAATCTTCAGTCCGTCAGCAGGTTAAAGGTATAACCAATAAAATGAGCAGTAAGAAGTAATTACAGCGGAGTATAATCCCACTTGCATTATAACAAGACACCAGCTTATCTGTGGAGAAAAAAAGCACAAGGACATTATTATGTTATTTCACAGAGGATCACTCACCTTTGCTTGACGTGTGTGTGTGTGTGTGTGTGTGTGTGTGTGTGTGTGTGTGTGTGTGTGTGTGTGTGTGTGTGTGTATGTGTGTGTGTGTTTGTGTGAAAAAATGTGTACATTTAGATGTTTCCTTTTCTTCTTGTCAAATAAAGTTTATTTTAAAGTGTAACATTTTGCCTGATCAAAACAGCATCTGCTATGTGGTGTGTGATTACACACAAGTGTAATTCTGGAGGTGTACTGTATGAGTATTATTCATCCTCTGCGGGATCATTGTTCAGTGAAGTGATGAGTGACCCGCCTCTCCTCCCACTTAAACTTCCAAAACTAAGGTGAAGCACAGGGGGAGCAAGACAGCATACAAATCTCCTACACAAGCTAAACAAGGCAGAACACCTCCCTGGCAGAGCCTGATGCAATGCCTCTCACTGCAGATAGCTGCAGTGATGGAAAAAGAATGTGCACCCTCTGTCAATTCAAAGGTTTTACATATTAGGATATAATAGAAAAAAAATAGTCCTCACAAGATGTTAAAGTTTGGTAAATACAACATGAGATGAACAAGAACACGACATATTACATTGTGTCATTATTTATTTAACAACAACTAAGTAAAAATGCAGATGCAGGGTGTGAAAAACAAGTTTTTCACTCTTCTTTACAATCATGCTTCAGTTTATTAGGGTTTGCGGACCGGGCCATTGCAAAACCTTGATTCATTTCTTTTTCCTTCATTCTGTTGTAGATTTGCTGCTGTGCTTGGGATTATTGTCCTGTTGTATGACCAATTTTGCAAAGGTTTTAGGTGTTGGACAGATGGCCTCAGATTTTACTCTAGAATACTTTGAGATTTCATGGTTGAGTGAATGACTGCAAGTTGCACAGGGTTCCGTGACCGCAAAACAAGTAAAAAATTGTCGCGTCTCCACGACCATGCTCCACACTTGCTATTGGCTGTTTGTGGTGATATGCTGTGCTTGGTTGTTGCCAAATGTGTTGCTGTGGATTATAGCCAAACATCTCCGCTTTGGTCTCACGTCTTGCGATTTGTTCCAAATGTCTTGGGATTTGTTCAGATGCAACTTTGCAAAACAATGCCATGCTGCCATGTTACCTTTAAAGACAAGAGGCTTTGTCCTGACAACCTTTCCAAAGAAGCCATACTTATTCAGTCTTTTTCTATGTGTGCTTTGTATGTGTTTTTGGTTTGTACATTCATGAACTTTAACATGGTAACTGAGGCCTCTGGGGTTTCTGCGAGTAGAGTCTAGCATTGCACAGTCTAACCTTAGGGCGAATTTGCTGGCATGTCTACTCCTGGGAAACTTGGCAACTTTCTTGAATGTTTTCCACTTGGGGATGGCTGTAGCTCAGGAGGCAGAGCAGGTCAACTACCAATCGGAAGGTTGGTGCTCGATCCCTGGCTGCTCCAATCTGCATGTCAAAGTATCCTTAGGCAAGATACTGAACCCTAAGTTGCTCTCCATCAGAGTATGAATGTGTGAGAAAATTACATAGAAAGCACTTAGCTGTAGAATGATTGTTCTTGGGTGAATGAGGCATGTTGTAGAAAAGCACACTGAGTGCTCAAAATAGAGTAGAAAAACGCTATATGAGCACCAGTCCATGTGCAGACACACTTGTGTCATTGCAAAATGAATGACTTTAAATTCTTTGGAAATAGCTATATAACCCAGCCACAACTGATTCACTAAAGATGATGTGTTTCCTTCTGAATGCCCCAGATCAGCAAAGTGCCACAATTTCAGCTTTGGTGTTCACCAAGGAGCTCAAACTTGTTGATGATCAGTTGATCAAGTCCATTTGATTAGCAGCACCTGGCTGCTACTTACCCTCTTAATTCCTATGGAAGCAGAAAGGGTGTACTTACTGTTTCAGACACTGACACAGTATGTCATGTTTTATAGTTTATTTGAGGTTGTATTTACCAAATTTTAAGATCTGCCAAGTTTAAAGATGGTGTACTTGAGTGATGTTTGTGTGTGTGTGTGTGTGTGTGTGTGTGTGTGTGTGTGTGCGTGCGTGCGTGCGTGCGTGCGTGCGTGCGTGCGTGCGTGCGTGTGTGTGTGTGTGTGTGTGTGGTGGTGATGCTGGGTATTTTTGTGTATCTAACCTGACAGGTTTTGGACTTTTGGGACAAATTTGTTCCAGAGCTGACATTCTTTAGCTTTCATCATTGTCTTTTCTTCTGGGTGGTTGTAGTTCAGTGTAACATACTCCTGCTGTTCAATGGTAAACACAGGCCACTTAGCTTCTTCAAGGCCTGGATTTCTGAAAATAAATAAATAAATAAAAGCAGTTTCAAGGCCCATAAGAGTCACACAGGTTAAGTGAGTGCCTGACCAACTGGTTATGCTTACCCTGTTCGAGCAAAGTTTGCCCAGTGTTTCATAAACTTCTTGGTCATATTAACTTCCTGCTTTGTGTATCCCAGAGATACATTCAGAGGCATTCCGAATACAAATTCTATCTCATAGCCATGCATAGCGCCCATCCACTCTGGCCAAGGATTGACTGATGAGCGGTGATCAAATAAATATACGAAAGGCTCACCACCGTGCTGAGAGAGCCTGCAAAGTATAAATAACAGAGATATTTTTTGCATTGCAATAGGTTAGCTCAAGGTGGATAAAACATAACAGTAAAAAATAAAATAAAATGGTCCCTACAAATTTAGGAAACAAACATATAATTCAGGGCTTCACAAGAAAAACGCACACATTAACATTTCTGGTTTTGGTAATTGTCATTTTTTATGCTCGTTTATAGTTTTCAACCATTAGCGAGATGGCTTTTTTTTTTTTTTTAAATGAGCTCGATTTGTCAGTGTTAAGATTATACAGTTTGTTGTAATAGCTAGAACATAAAAGTTGTACTGAGTCTTGCTCTGCTATTCTTCTATATCATAGTGTTACAGGGAGTGGATTAAGGGCATGTACCATTGTACATTATTTTTCTTCTTGCAGGAAGCACAGAAAGTTACCAAGGGTCACACTTTAAAACTCCCAAACATAATCTGTCATTTTTACTCATCTACAAATGCTGTGAAAAAACAGCTCATACACTATACAAACACTGGCTAAGTCATGAAGACAAGCACACAAAAATTGATGAAGGAATAAGGTTAACAGAAATAAAAGGAAAAGCATATTCATCACAATGTAATATTGTATAAAGGTTAAACAGAGGCAAAGATTGTCACCTGAAAACAGCCAATATTTTGGGTGATATATCTGAAATTTGGGATCAAATTAATGTTGGTGGGCTAAAGAACTGAGAAAACGTGTGCAGTAATACTAGCCTTTTCAGAGAATGTCCTTGCTATATTGTAGCTGATTGGTGATCTTGGGATGGTTTGCTCTGTGAGGGAGCTCTGAATATGAACAAATGATGATAAGGTGGTCACAGTGCCTGTTTGTTTTATTCTTGTTTAAAATTAAATCAAAAACATTGCCAAGGTTGCCGCTTGCTGGGTTTTAACATGTTGCAATGGGGCTCGGATTTCCAGCACATCCCAGATGTGGTCAGCTGGATTGAGGGCTCAGAAATTTGAAGGCAATGTCAGCCACATAAACAATTTGTGTATTTGCAATGTTATAGAAATCTTCCAGAATAGTGCAGTGGACTATAACAGGGTGTATCACCCTGCAGACATCAGAGATTATGAAGTCTGTATCAGTGTTTGGTAGGTGATATGTGTTTAAATAACATTCATATCTATGACAGAACAGATTTTTTCCATCAAAACACAACACCGCCTCCGCTGGATTGCCATCCAGTAATGTTTTCTGCTGCTATCTTTCCCCCATGCGCTACATGATGCAATAGAAAACACTGGAGCCTGTTTTGGCAGACGACAAAGGTTATATATTTGCCAAAAGTATTCACCCATCATTGAATTCAGGTGTTTCAATCACTTCTATGGCCAGAGGTGTATAAAACCAAGCACCTTGGCATGCAGACTGTTTCTACAAACATTTGTGAAAGGATGGTCAGGAGCTCAGTGAATTCCAGTGTGGTACTGTGATAGGATGCCATCTGTGCAACAAGTTCAGTTATGAAATTTCCTCCCTAGTAAATATTCCACGGGCAACTGTTAGTGGGATTATAACAAAGTGGAAGAGACTGGGAACAACAGCAACTCAACCATGAACAGGTAGGCCATGTGAAATTACAGAGCAGGGTCAGTGTATGCTGAAACGCATAGTGCACAGAAATCACCAACTTTCTGCAGTCAGTCGCTACAGACCTCCAAATTTCATGTGGACTTCAGATTAGCTCAAGAACAGTGTACAGAGAACTTCATGGAATGGGTTCCATGGCCAGGCAGCTGCATCCAAGCCTTGCATCACCAAGCACAATGCAAAGCATCAGATGCACTGGAGTAAAGCACCCCACCACTGGACTCTAGAGCAGTGGAGATGTGTTCTCTGGAGTGACGAATCATGCTTCTGGCAATTTAATGGACAAGTCTGGGTTTGCCAGTTGCCAGGAGAACGGTACTTGTCTGACTGCATTGTGCCAAGTGTAATGTTTGGTGGAGGGGGATTATGGGGTGGGGTTGTTTTTCAGGAATTGGGCTTAGCCCCTTAGTTCCAATGAAAGGAACTCTTAATGCTTCAGCATACCAAAACATTTTTGGACATTTTCATTCTCTTAACTTTGAGAACAGTTTGGGAATGGCCCCTTCCTGTTCCAACATAACTGTGCACCAGTGCACAAAAAAGTGCACAAAAAAATCTGTTCTGTCATAGATGTGAATGTTACTTAAACATATATCACCTACCAAACACTGATACAGACTTCATAATCCCTGATGGCTGCAGGGTGATGCACCCTGTTATAGTCCACTGCACTATTCTGGGAGGTTTCTGTTAACACTGCAAATACATAAACACATGGATAAGCGAGTTTTCTGTGGAACTTGACTTGACCTCAACCTGATAAAACAGCTTTCAGATGAAATCAGTGTCTGACCTCACAAATGTGCTTCTGGAGAATGGTTAAAAACTCCCATAAACACACCCTAAAACTTGTGGAAAGCCTTCCCAGAAGAGTTGAAGCTGTTATAGCTGCAAAGGGTGGGCCATCATCATATTAAAGCCTATGTGTGAAGAATGGGATGTCACTCAAGTTCATATGCGTGTGAAGGCTAACGACACAATAATTTGGGCAATATTTAATTTAATTTAATAACATTATTCAATTAGAGCATAGCATCAAGTCAATTAAACTTCTAGGATATTGATCTGGTCAGTTAAGTAGCAGGTTGTTAATCAGTTTCAGCTGCTTTGGTGTTAATGAAATTAACAAGTGCACTAGAGTGGTAACAATGAGATAACCCCCAAAACAGGAGTGGTTTGACAGGTGGAGGCCACTGACATTTTTTTTTTTCCCTCATCATTTTTTTCTGTTTTTTTTTCACTAGTTTAGCATTTGGCTAGGGTCAGTGTCACTACTGGTACCATGAGGGGATACCTGGACCCTACAGAGGTTGCACAGGTAGTCTAACTTCTCAAGGATGGCACATCAATTTGTGCCATTGCCAGAAGGTTTGCTGGGTCTCCCAGCACATTCTCAAGAACATGGAGGAGATTCCAGGAGACAGGCAGTTACTCTAGGAGAGCTGGACAGAGCTGTAGAAGGTCCTTAACCCATCAGTAGGACCAGTGTCTGCTCCTTTGTGCTACAGCCCTATAAAATGACCTCCATCAGGCTACTGGTGAGAATGTCTCTGACTAAACAATCAGAAAAAGACTTCATGAGGGTAGCCGGAGGATGTGAAAGGGCCTGCAAGATGTGAAAGGGTGTGGAGAAGCTGTTAGACTGCCTGTAACATCATTTAGCATGACCGGTTTGTTATTGTGGGTCAGTGATTGTCTGGGGAGGCATATGCAGGGAGGGATACACAGATGTCTACAGGCTAGGGCAGATTGTACCTCACACTGTCCAGGAGCAGCGCTCCAAAAATGTAGAAATCAGTTTTAAAAAGTTGCTTGGATTCTCCCCAGTATTGATGTTTAAAGCACATATGTAGCATCACATTGCAAGGATGCATGGAAAATACATGGAAGCACATACTCCGGATATAGCCATAACTATTTTTCTTGTGCTAACCAGAAAAGCTCTCACCCATACTGATGAGCATGAGTATTCACACGCAATCTCACCAATTCGATTTTTCACCACAGGCTGTTCACAGTTTGGAGGTTATAGACAACATTTGAATTTATGCATTGCTTTACTACCATAACAGAGTGCCTTAAATCTCATCTTGTTTGATTTACCTTGCTATGTACTCAATTATCAATCTCAATTATCAATCCCATTATGGGATTTTAACAATTTATTTTTGAGTTTATTACTTATGACTAATAAGTCAGAACAATGAGAATTGGTCATTACCTGTGAGTGAACTCTAGCACTGGACACATGAAATCTTGATCTCCAACCAGACTACTCAATGAGTCACGGTTTTTCATCCCATTGTTCTGATCTCTCCAATCCGTGTAATGGAAAATGGCTGCTTCTCTTGCGTCCTCACTCGCTTTGTCCATTGTAAGCCCCACTCCCGCTATAAATTCATTCCTAGTGATGAGACTCTGACTCTGGATATTAAATCCAGACACTCCACAAACAACAAAGTAGGTCCCTTCATCCTTGTTTAAGCCAATCATCACATCTTTCTTTGGAAAGTTACCAGTACTTAGAAGCACCTGCAGAGGAAAGAGAGAAGGTGGTTTGGTGATTGATATTTGTTTATTCGTTTCTTTCTCAATTAATTTGTTTATGTGTGCTTATATATTTTGATGCATATACAAAATGGTCCATGTTCCTACAGTGAAAATGATTATTCAGAAGCATAAAGCAAATTCAGCCCAAGGTCAGACTATGTAACAATCAGAGAAATTGCAAAAAACCCAAGGCTATGGTATGTAAAAGGTCCTGATATTACAATTAGCAAAACACTCAACATATTCTATCCATTCATACATTTTCCTCCACTTATCCAATTCATGGTCACAGGGGTGGGGGATGGGGGACTGGAGCATATCCCAGCTGCCAAAATCTTCTTTACAACAACATGGTAGCACAGTTTAGCTTTGTAAAGTTGCATCTGAACAAGCCACAAGACTTCTAGAACAATGTCCTTTAGACAGACAGGACCAAGGGAGATCCGGTGGTGGTGGTAGAGTAAAATGTGAGGCCATCTGTCCGACAGCTAAAACTTGGCCAAAATAGGGCTATGCAACAGGACAAGGATTCTAAGCACAGCAGCAAATCTACAACAGAATGGCGGACTGTGGACTGATTGCGTGTGATTTTTCCTTAAAACCATCAGAACTGAACTAATTTTAAGTATTAATTGCACTCATTTGAGCTCAGTGACTGACATAATGAAAATGTAATTCTTAACGAATAAAAGTCAAGCAAATGCACATAAAGCAAATATGCATACTCACTTCAACTTTATCTGGTAGGAATTCCCCGTCAACATGAGGGATAAAGGGAATGGCCAGTAGTGATGGCTGATTGAGAACATCAAATTGCTTCATTGCGATTTTTTTCAGATCAGCTCGCTGCAGACAAGCTTCTAGATGAACTGGATCAGATGTAGGACACTCCAGTAATCTTGCCAGCATCAGAGACCTATAATATTGAAAAAGAAAAAAGCAAAGGAGTCAGTGAAAGAATAAGGAGGAATCAATTGAGCTAAACTTTCACTGTGGCTTTAGTAGCTTATTTACATTATCAAAATTAACTATTTGTTGTTTGTCTTAAAGACATGATTCTAATCACACTTTTATATTGGCCACTCATTTCTATCATTTTTTTATTAAAAAATATTGTATATATTTTCTTCTTTTTCACCTGTGTTACCAATCAATCAATCAAAAACATGTTAATACACAGAAAAATCAAGTTCAGATGCAATCAGTGACATTTTTTTTGAAAAGGAGTAGGAGGAAGCAACTGCTTATTAATTCCTACCATAACTTGCTCATCCTTTATAGCTGTTCTAATTATACAGTCAGAAATATACATATGTGCATAATATGTACACAATACACAGTCCCTAGTTATATTATCTTTATGAATTAATCTATAATTATTTAACTATTTCTAGCCAACTATTTCTTTTTGATAGTATGTCATAATAATCATTTATATATATAATCAGTACATCCATATAAATATTTAACACCCTCCCTCATTCATATAGTGCTTTATAAGTGTTATTTTATATAATTCTTTTTAACTGATTTATATTAGTACATGTTTTCAAATTCTCTTCTAAATTATTCCACAAATTCACTCCACAGACCGCTATGCACATGCTTCTCATTGTTGTCCTTACTTTATGTTTTTTTTTTAATTTAGCTCTTTCCTCAGCTCATAACCCCCTTCTCTGTCTGTGAACATTTTTTAATGTTTCTGGTAACATATTATTTCTTGCTTTTTACAGTATTTGACCAGTTTTATTAACTATCTTTATTGCTCTTTTTGTGTGCTTTTGTATGTATTACCCCATACTTCCACACAATAATTAAACTAAGACAAAACCATTGAACAGTATAAAATATGAAATGATTTCTGGTTCAGAACGTGCCTTGTTTTTCCTAACATGGCGATGCTCTTTGCTATTTTTGGTTTTATGTGACTAACATGAGGTTTCCAGCAGATTTTATGATCCAACATTACACCCAGAAATTTGTACGCATACACCATTTCTATACACACATTATCTACCTTCACTTGTACTTGATCAGTTAGGTGTTGTTTTCCAAACCACATAATTTTTGTTTTACTCAAATTTAATGACAATTTGTTAATATTGAACCATTGTTTCAACTTATTCATTTCTGTTGAGATTGTTTCTGAAAGCTAATTTAAACTGTCACCTGAATAAAAGATATTTGTATCATCTACAAATAGTACAACTTTCAGTATGTTGGAGACTTTACACGTCATTTGTGTATAATATGAATAGTTTCAGATCTAGCAGTGACACCTGACGAACTCCACAGTTTATATCCATGCAGGCTCATTTGTATTCACGTATTTCTACCAAAAACAGATGAAATTGTGTCCCCCAAATCAAGTTATCTAGCAAAATGTGACTTTTGCTAAATGTTATATCCCTTGAAACTTTGTTTAAAATTATGAATGCCAACCTCATAATGGTTCTATGGGGTGTAAAATCTGTGCTTTCCAGTCATGGCTGAGAGGGCACAATGTTTAAAAGTTTACAGCATTTAATGAATATGTAGATGTACAATGTAATCCCACAGACAGTATAAAAGCTGAACCGAGCTTTTGGGTCTGAATAGTAAAGTCAGTGATTAAGTGCATTAAACCTGCAGTCTTCATAAAGGTCAGCAGGGGGTAATATCTGTGATTGTAAAACAGACTTCCATTCCTATAGAAGGCTATGGAAATTTGGCTTACTAACTGGACCTCTGGACCTCCGTCACTCTTTTTGAATAAAAAGTCCATTTTGTAAGTCTTAGTCATTTTATGTTTCAGAAAAAAGAATGCTCATTGGCCAACAACATGTGACTTACACGTTTTTAGCCAATGTGGTTTCACAGTCAGACCTGCCCCTGCCATGTCACAACTGCTTTCAAAATAACAAGTTGGCGCCAGCAAAAGTGCTCATTTTGAGGCTTCAGAACAGGACTTCAGAAACCAGTAGGTGACATCATGGTGGCTACATCCATCTTTTATTTAAAAAAAATATATATATTTTATATTTATTCCAAAATATAGAATAAAAATAAATGAATGAATAAATTTTTTGCATGTAACACAATTTAACACAATGAAGTATCTCCTGAAATACATAATTTAAGAAAAACAAACAAACAAAACCCTGCAAAAGAACAACAACAACAAAAAACAGCTAGCTTACCTTGATTACAAGTTAAGAAAATGGGGCTGCACAAACAATGGTAACAGTAGCTATCTTTGTCAATATAAAGTATAGTAACTAACTTGGACTATAGCAACAGTCTTAAGCACTTTTTAAATGTTATTAGTGTAGTCACTCAAATTGATTCCATTCTCAATTGCTAGATAAGAGAAAGTTAAACCAGAAAATAAGTTTTATTGTTATTTTATTCATTCATTAAATTTTTCCCCAACGAAAAGGATAACTGTCATCATAACTGACATGATTATCACAAAAAATAAGGAGGAATCTGTGGAGCTAAACGTACACGTCTGCCTTTAAAACCCTATTTATAGTAATTGTAAATATGAACTATTTGTCAATTTTCTTAAGCATTTATGATTCTAGTCACACTGACATTTTACATTTGTCTTAAATTTATATTTTTTATCAAAATAAATGAAAAAATTATATTGCATATGTAATGGGTGTGACCTGAGTGTGGTGCCCTGTGGACAGGGCCTTCCATTCATAAGCACAGGTGCCGATCATTATGGCATCTGTGGGGAAATGTTTGGAGTGCTGGCATACGTCGGAACGAGACATCCCTAATGTCTGCAGCGAGGTTCTGTTACTGTCCCTGGTAATTGAAGGAGAAGTTCAGTGCCCCTGTGCTTAAGGTAGGCATTGGAGAGTTTCGCTCCTACCTTGGCTAGCATAAGGTTAGTGCTAAAGGTTCTGGTTGTAGGAAGAGAGTGAATTGCATAAATCAGGTGATATTGTGGTGAGCGGCGCAATCCCCTTTCATTCCCAGTGGCGAGGACTCTAAAATTGGAGACAGGTAAACAGTGGCGTATGCACTATATGCAATGCATAGGAGCGCCGCACAAGGGGAGGGGGCACCAAAGCGATGCGGGAAAATTATTTCTCTAGTCATTTTCTGTATTTAACAGATGTGCATATGATATGATCAATAACAGAGGCACGGCACTGATTAGGCACCCCTGTGCTCCTTCACCTCCCCTCCTCCTGTCCCCCCATTTTTGATAACACGCTCAATCGCGACGGTTTTCATTTTAATCGTGCTACCATCTGACGACAGGTAGCTAAAGATGGAGAGGCAAAAAAGAAAGCTCTCCGGGGCACAAAACGGAA
>JAVDPK010001648.1:112347-125144 GCA_034780415.1 Cichlasoma orientale
ATATATATATATATATATATACACACACACACACACACACACACACACACACACACACACACACACACACACACACAATCTGAGACACTATTATGAATTAAGGAAATTGTGGGTCATGTTTGTCGACATTCAGATACGCAACTACAGTATATTAATAGACATGAAATTGCCAACATGAGCATTTAACATCCAAAAGGTTGAAGCTTGAAGAGGGAAATGATTGATATTTCATATCCTCTTGAAAGAGTGCCATTTAAGGAAGTTTTAGGACCAGTCCCCACCTCCTCTAATAATAACTTTCTCTCCTTTATGGCTTTTTTTCGTCTCCCAGGTTTTTTTTTTTTTTTTTTTTGGTCTGGGCTTTCCTAAGTCTTACACATAACAGATTTGATTTATGACAGACATCTACTCTTTGCTCAGTCTTTTTCCACTCTACAGTTTACTCTGTCCTTTTTTGTCTCCTCACTTCACTGTATTAACAGGAGATGAATAAGGGATAGACAGGGTTGTGAAAGCAGCAGTGGCAGATTATACACCTTACTCAATAAGGCTGTTTTTGTTGATGTGGCTGTTAGTCTGCCATTATTTTCAAATAATTGTTTTGCATGCAAAAAGTTTTTTGTCTGAGCCTCTATGACAAAATAAACCCCACTGAGAAAACAAAACAAAACACTGACGTACATGCATGCATAGAAATGATTGCAATAATTTTCTGGGAGTAATACTTCATTTTCTGGAAAAATTTTCAGGGGTGCCAACATTTTTAGCCATGACTGTATGTCTAATTCCTGGACAAATCAAGATTGCCCTCTTCTCTCAAGTCACTGTTCAAACACAAACACACACACATACATGCCAAACTATACAGCTGTGCTTAAAAGTTTTCATACACTGGCAGAATTTATGATATTTGTTTTTTCTATTTTTCAAAGAATATGAAGGATAACACAAAAACCTGTCACTTGTGGTTAGTGGTTGTGTGAAGCCATTTATTATCAAACAATTTTGTTTGCTTTTTTTTTAGATCATAATGACAACAGAGAGTACCCAAATGACCCTGATCAAAATTTTACATACCCTAGCTCTTAATACCGTGTATTGCCTCCTTTTAACATCAATGACAGCTTGAAGTCTTTTGTGGTAGTTGTGGATGAGGCACTTATTTGCTCAGATTGTAAAGCTGCACATTCTCTTTAGCAAAGCAGCTCAATTATATTGAGATCAGCAGACTGAGATGGTAATTCCAGAACCAGGTATGAATTTTCTGCTGTAGCCAATAACAGGTTGACACAGCCATGTGTTTTAGATCATTGTCTTGTTGGAACGTCCAAGCGTATCCCATGTGCAGCTTCCGGGCTGATGGGTCCAGTATTTTCTGATAATATGCTGCATTCATCTTGTCATCAATTTTGACCAAGTTCCCTGTGCCTGTGTAGCTCACACATCCCCAAAACATCAGCAAATCCACCTCTGTGTTTCACAGTAGGGATCGTGTACTTTTCATCATCTTGTTGACTGCTCTCCATATGTAGCATTTATGGTTCTGGCCAGAAACTTCAATTTTGGTTTCATCACTCCAAATAACTTTGTTCAAGAAGCTTTGAGGCTCGTCTTTGTGTTGTTTGGTATACTCTAAGTGGGCTGCTTTGTGGCATTGGAGCAGTAATGGCTTTCTTCTGGTGACTCATCCATGCAGCCCATTTTTCTTGCCTCCTTATTGTGCATCTTGAAACAGCCACACCACTTTTTTTCATAGAGTCCTGTATGTCAGCTAAAGTTACTTGTGGGTTTTTCTTTGAATCCCATACAATTTCCCTGGCAGTTGTGGTTGAAAGTTGTGTTGGTCTACCTGACTGTGACTTGGTTTCAACAGAATCCCTCATTCTCCACTCTTAGAGTTTGAACACTGCTGATTGCCATTCTAAAATCCTTGGATTCCTTCAACTATCTTTTCCTGCAAATCCTTTGATAATTCTTTTGCTTTCGCTATGTCTCAGAATCCAATGTCAAGCTGTGCCATTTAAAAGAAACTACTAACATCTTCTTATAGTAAGCAAATTTGCAAAAAAAAATAAAAAAAACACACACACAACAACAACAACAAAAAAACAATAATTGGGCTGTGTCTCTCTCTTTGCACTTCTCTCATATTTCTGAAAGTGATGCCTATGAGTTGAAGAGCAAATTACTGTCAGGTTTAGGGCTGTGGCAAGCGTAGTGGAGGACCCCAGTGCAGGACTTCACAAGACGAGGAGCTTAGTGTAAACTTTAAACTTTAATATAGAATCTTGACTTAAACATGACTTGACATAACTAGAAACATAATCTTAAACCATCAACGTGGAGCATAAACATGACATCACTAGAAGCAAAACATGAAGCACACAGCAGGGAACCAACAACGACGCGACAAGGACTAGGGGAAAACACAGCCACTAAATACACAAAGGCATGATGAAGGAATGGGCCACAGGAGGTGAACAAGGCTGAACATGATTACACTAACAAAACTAAACACAAAGTACAAGGAGCACAAGACTGTCAAAATAAAACAGGAAGTGACTAAACGTAACACACGCAAACTTAACACAGGGAATCTAAACCAAACCATAACAGAAATCTAAATACACCACACAGGGAACCCTGAGACGACAAACCAAACATAAGACATGAGAACAAAACATACAAAGGAAGCAAGACCTGACACAGAAGGGGAAACACTAGAACACGGAACGTGGAAAACAGGAAACAAACACAAAAGACTAAACAGAAAACCATAACTAAAATCCTCATACAAAACTAGCAATTCAAAAACATAAGGTGCACTGGGTGACCAGCCCAGGATCATGACAATTACTGAAAAGGACCTGCTGCATGATCTGCATTCCACAAGAAAAAAAAAACCCTTAATTAATTTAAATTAATTTATTTATTTTTTTTATAAAAAATAAATATCTACTAAGTTGAAGCTCTTGTAACACCATTTACTTTGCCAATTGCCGAGCCATTGTTCCTGTGGCATCAGTTTGACTCACACTGTTCTAAGAAAAGGTTCTGGTTTCCAGCTTGCCCTAACTCACACCAGTGAAGTTCGGTCAGGACCATGATAGAAACAGAAGTAATGTGGTCATTTGTATTTTGCAGCATGACTCTGAGAGAACACATCCCTAACCTTCAATGCAACTGAAGCAAATGTGGGCAAGCTAAAACAGATTAAGTAGTGCACCATTTCTGCCAAATGGATGTGTAGAAGGATATTAGCGGATCCATCCACTGATGTAGGCCAGCAATGAGATCAGCTGGTCTGCTGGAATAGTGCCTGAGTTTGACTTTGTGTCCTGCCTAAACTAGCACAATGGTAATTTTTTTATTTGGTTCTGATTCTCATATCCCATTGAGAAGCATTTGGAGCATTTACATTAAAATTAAATATGTAAAAACACAAAAAAAAAAAAAAAAAAAAAAAAAGATTAACAACAAAAAACAAAACAAGGGGGTATGGAGAGCTTTTTTGCCTTGAGGATTACCTTGAAGAAATTGTTATTTTGTCCAATAGCCCCACATTATTTCTCATGTCTAACTGGAGACTGGTGCTTAAAATATCATAAAAAATGTAAGCTATCTCATACTGTGAAAATCGTAATATAATAATTTACTACAATGTATTTTTAACAAGAACATCTCCTGTGCATTTTGCCTTCTTTTCTTCAATCCTTCTCCACCTTTCATTATCTAGGGTTTTATATGTATTTCTTTCAGACAAGCTACCAAATGTCATGTCTTAAATTAAGTGTTCATGAGTGAAGCATCATCTAACTGCGTGTATGTGCACATGCGTGAGTTTGCATCTGGAGAGGCATCCGAGAGTTCTTCACCTGCGAACACTCTCCATGTGTCACAATCAAGAAGGGGAGTTGTTTTCCCCAGTATCCCTGATGAATTTGGCTCCATCATTAGGCCATCGCACTGGAGAGCTTTGCGGAGAAGGGTCATTAGCACTGGCTAACAAACATATGCATATGCCTCCTCTCACATATTCAGTGCCATCGAATTTACATGCTTTAATGAGATTCTTCATTTGACATAGCATAGAAAGATGATTTTTCTGATGTATGAGAGAGCATGGATGCGTTTTATTTTCGAGGACTTTGTTTTTCTTTTCTTTCCTTTTTTTTTTTTTTTTTTTAGGGTTGTCTCATTTAAGTTTGTTTTGTGGAGCTATTGTATTTCTGTAGTGCAGGAATGCGACTCTGCAATGTGTGTTCAATTGTGTATCTAGGTGAACAGATTGAAAACAGAAACCTGAAATGATGAAACATGTATGTTTGAGTCCAGTGTCAAATCTTTGGGGTCTTGATCTTTGAACTTATCTTTCGACTCTTTTTCTGTGAGCAGTGCATATCTTGTTTTTCCACATTTTCTCAACATTAATATATTTCACACATATTGAATTTTGAATGAATGTCTTGATCTTTCCTCTTAGTGTTCACAAATGTACAAGTGCTGAAAAGATGTTTGCAAGTAAGAACACTGATGGGAATGAAACAAGCCGAAGTGAAATAAATAAAAGATGGTCAGAAAGCCTGGTCGATCTCATAGAATATTCCAACTTTAAAGTTTATTCAAATCAAACTATCTCATATTTACCCAGGGCTCTTTATGCCCTAAGAAACACAGTCAATTAATTAGATGCAACAGAAACCTTTTTTTTTTTTGACAATTTTAATTCCTTTAGTACACAGATCAAAGTGATTTGAACAAAAAAAAAAAAGCAGCAAGATGAGACGAACACAGAAAAAATGATGCAAGGAAAAACAACTGGACACCAAAGAGAAAATGTAAAGCTCAGTGCCACTGCTGCATTGAAAATATGGTTTCACTACTGGCTGATTTCTGACTCTCTTCCTTTCCTGTCATTCAAAGAAGTTTCATGTCTCAAAAGATGTCATTTTTTCTTGTGGTCAGTTCTGTGCAAATCAATGAGAACAAATAGATGATTACACATGGGCCTCTTCCTTACTGCTTTTTTACATCTGGCAGAAAACAAATGCTTGCCATATATGCATCTTAAAGTCCTCCTTTTTTTTTTTAGTTCCCCTGACACCACATCCCTCAAGCTGGTCATTGTTCCTCCCCCACTTTCTTACCTCATGCTCTTTCACTTCATGAGCATATTACTACAACTGAGCGACACCAGCAGGCAATTATTGCCAGGTGAAAATGTGACACTTTTCACAAATCACTTAACTGAAAGATTGCTTTTCTATATCCAGCTGGAAATTCTGTCTGGAGAAAAATGCCGCTGCGCGGGCGCACACACACACACACACACACACACACACACAGATATATAAAGTGGACTTTAAAATGAAGACAAAAGTGTGTTCCTGCATTCACTGTACAGTATACATATACAGTGATACAAGAAAGGGGCTGAACATATACTCCTGACTGCAGCTGGTGACGTATCACATACACAATTAGTAACCACGTTTGAATCCAAACTACACTTACACTAACATTAAAACTACAGTTATGCCAAAAATGTTGCTCAATTCTCTGTAATTTATTTTTCAAGCATGGAAGCAAAATGCGGCTGTAAGGTTGAAGCCTCATTTGGAAGACAGTAGATACCTAAGGGCATCCTTTTGATCTTTTCAGAAAACCTTGACTTTAAAATGGAAGGATCCACCACCCTGCCTCAAGCAGTCCTGATTAAATAACCTCAGATGCCCAATAAAAGATTCAGGTTGTTTGGAATGATTCAGCAATCCACAATCTGACTCAAAACCAGTTTTTTCAGTTTTCAGTTTGGTTTGTGTATTTATCTTCACGCTAAAAAGCGTATAAACTAATAGTCTGTTTTTGTGCTCACAGAGTACTTTATATACAAATGAATACTGGAAAGCATTTCAGGAAGGGTATGTGAGTTTTAACTGTTTCAACATTAATTGACCATTTTATGATCTTAATCATTTATGTGACATTGTATACATGACAATCACTTTAAAACCGCAAGTCAAACCATTTTTTGTGTGTCCAAGCCTAATCAAAGAGGGAAATGATAAATATTTATATAAAATAGTTATTTAGACTTTTACTGTTACAATGGCAACTTACGTTTTGTACAAGTTTACATTTTGCAATAAATTATACTTCATAGATTATAAAGAATGAATAGTTTTTACACTTTGTTCAGACCCTCTTCATACCATCCATGCAGCATCAAGTCATTGCCACTTCCTACATTAAAAGAGACATATCATGCAAAATCCACTTTTATAGCCCTTAAATGCATTTTTTTGTGTACTTTGAATGTCTAGGAGTGCAGAAAATGTAAATTTATTCTATCGCGGTGCGTTATATTCTTTTTGGCTGATATTACATTTTCTTGTCCGTTTTCTCACAGTATTTGCTGTGGAACTGCTAAACAAGGTCATGGACTTCTGGCTAATCAATCTCATGAATCCACCATTTTCTTTCTCGCAGCGATTTGTCATCTTCATTCTCCTGCTCTGGGTCAGAATCTGGCTCAAACATGTAAGGCTGGATGGACAAGTCTTCCATTGTTGTCATCTTTAATAAACTTGGGACTAAAAAGTTTCTTCGCGGTAGCTAATCGAATCGCTGCTGGATGGAGTGGGTGGAGTGGAACGCGCTGCGACCTGGAGGGGGGCGGGGCATGAAATGTCTTAAAATGACTGCACCAAAACGAGTTGGTGTAAGACGCCTCAGAACAGGGGTAAACGAGGGGTCTGTGGAGCTACAATAATGAGGAATTCAGACCAAAGCACTGCAGTTCTACTTTATATAGACCACAAGTGAATGGTCTACATATGAAAAGCATTTAAAAGCATGACATGTCCCCTTTAAATGAATTGCTGTACACCCACACAGAGTACTTTCAAAAGACAAGGAAAAAAAAAACAATGTTAGTATATGTTTGATCAATTTTAAGGCAGAGAAACACAAAACAGATCAGTGTACAAACGTAAAACTGCCAGAAGAACTTTTGTCCCTGCTGGTTCTTTGTTTTAAAATGTTGTAATGACTTGCATCAATGAATTGATCTGACTGGGTGGATTCCATATCAATTCAATTTATCCTTCAAATGTGCTCCCAATGTGACTGATGTCTTGACAGATTTTTTTTCCCCCATCAGAATCTAGTTTGAATTTGTTCACAAACTTATCACATGGACTGCCTTCAGGACTAATGTTGTTAGCTGCACTGTCTTAACTGACATTAGCCATAGTCACGCTGAGAAGCTGTAGTGTTGCACGTTAAACAGGTCATCATGTGCAGTACATGTGATAACACCACACTCCCACAAGAATGAGTGATCCTCGCGTCACAGTCTTTAGCTGCAAACACCATTTACTTAATTTCCAGAGAGCATGGTCATGTTCATGAATAACACACCATAACGCATCACTTTCTCTTATACATTTTGCTACTTAATCCAAGTCTCTAGAGCTATGCATTTTGAAATTTTTATACATAAGTCAAAATTAGAAATGATGAACAAATTTAGAAAGTTACAGCTTTTTTTCCCTCAATTGTTCCACTGACATATTTTTATTTTTCAGTTTTTCATGTCAAAGTACCTCTCCTCACCCAAAACCTATTCCCACCCATGCTGCCTCTCAATTTATGTGTCACATCTAAGGGCTGTTTTCATCCACACTCCTTCATGTCCAGTTCAACATCCCCTGAGGGCCCCTTGCTAAATTGAGGCAGAGATTGAAAGCAGGAGTAATGGGTAACTGACATTCTCCTTCAATATTAAATTTTTAGCATTAAATCCAAAGCACTGCTCCTGCTTTCTCTATTTCTTTTCATGCAGCATACAGCTCTAATTCCAACCACTAACTCTGTATCTACTTTACCAAAGGCTTCTATAAAGGTGGATGTGACTGATGTGAACTGGCATATTTTGAAAATAGAAAAGTCCGTTTTAAGTGTTGGGAAGTTTAAATTTGCCTTTTGTGAAACCACAGATTTGCTCTAGAGCCAAGAGGGGGAAAAGGTGAACTTTGTGAGACTGTGGGGAATACATTAGTTTTTTCACAGCCAATATTACAGTTAGCTGCAGGGCATAGCGTCAGTAATCCCCCATCAAAACTGAGTGAAATAAAGCTTGCATTTTGTTGACTTATCAGTAATTTAGCATAACAGGCATATATAGGAAAGAAAATGATATTCTTGGGCATAACGCTGAGAATACCATCCCACAATGATGGTTGGATGTTTGGGAGAGAGGGATTATAGTTCATTACCAATACCACCTACTCATGCTTGCTGGCATTTAATAAAGGAGGACCCACAGACAGAGAAGAGACGAAAAGGATTATGCAAAGAAAGGAAATAAGAGAAGGTTGAAAGAAGAGAGTACGGAGCCACCCTTGACTTTAAATTGAGAGCTGAGAGCACCACCCTAAGATTCCTTTGCAATTTGTTACTTGTTGATGCCAAAAAAGGAAAGAAAAAAAAAGGTAAAAGTGAAAGAAACAAATTTACACGGTTTCCTCCTCAGGGCCAAACAGTTCTAGTTCAGGGATTCGCATTATTCACAGCATTCAGTTCACAACCAAAAACAAAAGTGGATCTTGTCATGAGTCTTGTTTGAATCATCACATTCTCAGAACTAAGAGAGATACGAAGGTCTGCGTAGCAAGAAAGGTTATGTTCAGTTCACATTATTGTCATCCATGTATAGTCACTAATCTGCATGAGAAGAACTGAGAGCAGGGATGAAAATGAAAGAATGAGCGGGTACATGTTGCCTTCCTATTCCAATTTGAAATTCAACATATCTGATAGTACTAATTTGAAAGATAGATTTTACACTTTGCTGACACACAAAAGAGCTATTTTCTCAACTACTTTAGTGGTTGTTTGTTTTTTTGGTGACTGGAATATAAAAACAATTCTGAAAACATTGGGATGGTGTGGAAAATGTAAATGGAAACAGAATGCAAGGATTTGCAAATCTCTTAAACTTATTTTATTCACAGTGGAACATAGAAAACAAGTCAAATGTTTAAACTGAGAAAAACATTTAAAGGAAAAATTTCCTCATTTTGAATTTGATGGCAGCAACAAGTCTAAAAAAAGATGGGACAGAGTAAACAAAAGGCTGGAAGAGTAAGTTATGCTAAAAATAAATAGCTGAGGGAAGATTTTGTAACTAACACTGCATCTTCTGGACTAAAGAGGAGAGGGACCATCCAACTTGTCTCTGGTATGGGGGTGCATTAGCACCTATGGAATGTACAGGTTTTAGACAACCTAAGCTCCCATACAGATCTTTTTCAGGGAAGGCCTTGCATATTTCAGTAAGGTCTATCTATTCCAACAGCATGGCTTCATACCAGAAGAGCCAGGGTGCTGAACCGGCCTTGCCTGCAATCCAGAGCTTTCACCGGTTGATAACATTTGGTGCATCATGAAACAAAAATAAGACAAAGAAGACCCAGGACCGTTGAGCAGCTAGAATCATATATCAGAAAAGAATGGAACAACATTCTTCTCCAAAAATTCGAGCACCTGGGCTCCTCAATTCCCAGATGTTTACAGACTGTTCTTAAAAGAAGAGAGGATACTTCACAATGACATGCCCATGTCCCAACTTTTTTGAGATGTGCTGTCGCCATGAAATTCAAAATGAGCTCATATTTTTCTTAAAATGGTCCATTTTCTCAGTTTAAATATTTGATATATTTTCTATGTTCGATTGTGAATAAAATATGGGCGTATGAGATTTGCAAATTGTTGTCTTCTGTTTTTATTTATACTTGGCACAGCATCTCAACTTTTTTAGGGACTGTGGTTGTATATCTCTTACAGCCTGTCTGTTGTCATTTTATTCAAACACATTAAAATATTTCCATAAAGTTTGAAGTAAAATCTTTAGCCAAGGTCACCCCCACCCCAGATATCCTCCACATATATGCTTTATCTCTTTATCTATGCAGACTCCTGCTGTTCATGTGTGTTTGTCCATCAATCTCCCATTATGGTGACAGTTAACTAAGAACCTAATGCATCATCTCTGTGCGGGGGGCTGACATAAGCAGTTAGAATGCTTTTTAATCACTGCATTCAAAAGTTGTTGCTAAAGCCACATAAGGAATGTAAAACAGATAATGATTTCCAAACATGTCTGCCATAATCAGACAATATACTGTCAATGAACTCAACTCTCACCAGCCATTTGTCCTATCATCTGCAACATGTTGCAGTGTTTTGTGCAATGTGCAACCAATTTATGAGGGGGGGGGGGGGTAGTGGAGCAATTCCTGCTAATGTTCCACATTATACATGAAATGCTGTTAGAAGCGTCTGACCGTAAAACACAATAATGACAACTTGCACAAATGACCTATGTGTGTTTTTTTTTACAGGACAGTCTCCTATGAAGGGTTGTGAAGCAAGTTTCTATTGGTGCTCAGACATAATCCCACTTATAAACACTGGCCTGCAGATAATCTGAGTACAGTGAAAATCATCTAATCTCTAGCACCTCACCAGTGTAACATTTTAAGTGTTATATACCTCTGACATACTCGATGATTGCCTAAATAAGTCTCTTGGGGTTGCATGCATGCCAACATAAACTGATAAATTTATCTGTGAGAGTGTGGGCAACTTTGTGTGTATCTGCGCGCATGTGTGACTCAGTGGGAAGTGGAGGTTATTTCGATGGAGCAGTGTTCATTTTTTCCCATAACACCCTTCAGCAGCTCCAGCCCATATTGACTTCCCAGACTCATCTATTCTCATTTATGAGATGATGTCAAGACTCCATGGCAACCACTCTACCAGTTGCCCTGGGCTTACTAACCAGAAAGAAGGAAGAAACAGGAGTACCGTATGCAAACACACACGCACGTGCGTGCACGTACACACGTATATACTCAAGCATCAAGGTGCAACACTTATGGTGTATGACCAGTGTGTCAAAGTGAGTTTTCTTAGCATGAGGGGACAGAGTTGAAATTCTGAAGAAGAGGAGGATAAAATATGAAAAACATCACACAGCAACAGTTTTGCAAAACAGACTCATTTCCCCATATATACGCCACAGCTGATTCAATTTCCATCTCAGTTATGTAATATGTGACACCACACAGCCCCTTTCCTGCACCTTTCAGGGGAAAAAACTCATCCATATTTAAAATTGTTCCAGCATTATCAGATTACTAACATAAAATTGGTATTGCTTAGCTTAACATTGAAGACATTATTCAACTATGTTACTGACAATATGGTAAGCTTTATAAGAAAACTTGCCTCATGTGCCTCCATAGTGCATAATTTGTTTCAAGTTTTACTGTAAAAAGAAAGTACAGTCTCTTTAATTTCTAAAGTTTTACATATCATAGTCTGGTCCTCAGCAAGTCTTAAAATTAGCTAATTATAACCTCAGAAAATGTGAGATACTGCAGAGTACTTAACAAAAATTAAGCCAAAATGCAGAAGTGTTTGTACTTGACTAATTAAGAAACCATAGGACTTCTGAAACAATGTCCTTTGGACAAACAAGAGCAAAGTGGAGAATTTGACCAACACCATGCTTGGTGAAAATTAAACACAGCACCTCAGTACAAACACCTCATATCAACTATCAAGCACAGTAGTGGAGAGGTGATATTTGGGTTCATTTTGCAGCCACAGGACACCCTGCAGTTATTGAGTCAATCATAAACTCTTCTGTATCCCAAAATATTCTGGAGTCAAATGTGGGGCCATCTGTCTAACAGCTAAAGCTTGGCCTAAATTGGGTCATGGCACAGAATAATGATCTCAAGCACACCAGGGAATCTACAACAGAATGGGTGAAAAAGAAAATCAAGATGTTGCAGTGGCCCAGTCAAAGTCCAGACTTCAGTCTGATTGAAATGCTTAATAGAGCTATGCATAAACAAATGCCTGCCAGCCTCAATGAACTAAAGCAGTGCTGTGAAGAAAAGTGGACAAAAATTCCTCCATGATGATGTGAGAGACTAATGAAGTCACAAAGAAAAAATACTTCAAGATACACTTCAAGTTATTGCAGCTAAAAGTGGTTCTAAAGGCTACTAAACCATGGGGTGTACTTAGTTTCTCACACACTGCTTCTGCAGTAAATACTGACACAGTGTAATATCTTATATTTTATTGTTCATCTGAGATTATTTTGTAAATTTTAGGAGCTATTAAGGAGAAGATGATTTTTTTTTAAGATGATGTTTTTCATACGTAAAACCTTTTGACAGAATTGAAAGAGGCTGCTCTTTCTTTTTATTTAAGTGTGTAACATCACTAAACAAATAAGATATAATAAAAGTTTTCCAACATAATTTCTATACTCTGTGTATTCCCATAATACAAAACCAAGGATTTATTTCAACAGCTCCCCCTACCATTTTATTAAGCCTGCTATTCTCAGTGTTTCTGAATGAAGACATCACATAATACTATTAAAAATATAAAGCTTGAAAACATCCGAATGCATTGCTTTCTGATGGCAGAACACTTTATTTTCTCTATCTTACAGCCTTTGAAGACTTGTAAATATCCCCCATTACGTTCCTGTTGTAATTAATTAAACATTGCAATTAAGGGGTGTAAACACCAAGACACGGTTTGATATGCAAACAAGGAAATCATATTTGCATTTATGTGCAATTATTTCTTTCCTTTCACAATGGTTTCTTCTTCATTTCAGAGCTCAGCATGAAATGTGTGTGTGTGTGTGTGTGTGTGTGTGTGTGTGTGTGTGTGTGTGTGTGTGTGTGTGTGTGTGTGTGTGT
>JAVDPK010001648.1:152063-174326 GCA_034780415.1 Cichlasoma orientale
CGTCTTATTCTGAAGGTGTTGGCTTTCTCTCTCTGCTAGTAGATTACACCAAAAGAGCTGTAGTCAGTGTGTCTGTTCGTGTTGTTAAATGATCTGAACCCATCATTTTCATTTGACTGAACAGTTCTTCATAATGTCTTTGTTAATGAACTTGATTGAAGCATACGCCACAATAAATGTTAATATTTTTTTAAAAAAGTAATTCTTACAACACTAATATTGTTAACATTAAACCTGAATCAGATTCACTCATGAAAATCAGTGGTTGTTGCTTTAACAGCTTTGAACTGAGACAAGCAGTGGTGCTTCAGTACGTCCTGTTGCTTATATTGTTGTTTTACAGCTTACTGAAACAAAGAAGATGTGGGGCAGATTTGGGGGGAGGCAGGGTGAACATTCAGATACACTAGATGTCCTACATTATGACTAATGAGTACGTTTTTATCCCATACATTTTGAGTGAGTTAGATACAGCACCAGTTCTGTACATTCCTGTTCTCATTTTAATATCATTACAGATGGTCTGCAAGAACAGTTATGTCTGGATATAATCAGGCAAAGAAATAGATATCAAGATGATTCATCCATTCTACTCCTCTCTGTTCTTCTTTGTCTTGGCCTTCTTATCTGAATATCAATATGTTAGTTTGACCCTGAGTAGGTCTGATATATTATTTCTTTTTCCCCGTTTTTATTAGTGCATTTTATGGGTTACAAGAATTGATATCGTATTTATTTATATATCTGTTTTGACCCAGGTGACATATCCATTAGCGTGGAAATCACATTTCAAGCTGGTTCTTAATATCATCACATGATAAGCCATGTCTTTGTCAAACAGTCTCTGGTTCTCTTGTTCATAAATTAATAGCAAATTATTTTTCCTCAACAAATCCATTATAATACCATCAGTGCTACTTTGTGTCTTCCTTTCTTGGTGGTGCTTTTTTCTCTCTATTTATTGTCAAGTACACTCAGTTCTCTACAATGAGTCTTTGGCCTTTAATGCTGAGAAAAGAGAGAACAACAAAAAATAAATAAATAAATAAAACAGGGTGAAAGAAAGAAAACACTAGCGACTCCAGAAGCAATGAAAATGCAAGAATGGCAGAATAAGTTTGATACTATTGATACTATTAGTAGCCCAGTAGAGGGTTGGTTTGTTTTGACCATGTTTTAATCTTTTCATCATTAGCACACTCATAAAGCACTGCACCTGCCATACTTATGTGTATTATGGTTAACTAGCATTTAACTTTACTTTGTTTTTCTTCTGTTTATAATGCATGCTGTTAATCAATCAAACTGGTGTGCATGTAAAGTATAAACTCTATTCTACACTGAATAGATGTTCCTCTTCACTGTGGTCTTCCTCTTTTCCTCCTGCCTGGCACCTCCTCATTCATCAGCTTTTGTCCATCAGAGCCACTATCCCTCCTCTGCTCATGCCCAAACCATCTCAGCCTTGCCTCTCTAACTTTGTCCCCAAACCACTCAATGTGAGCTGTCTCTCTGATGTACTCATTTCCAATCTTGTCCATCCTGGTCACTCCCAGTGAAAATCTGAACATCTTCAGCTCGGCCTCCTGTCAGTGCCACCATCTCCAAATCGTACATTACAGCAGGTCTTACTGCTATCTTATAAACCTTCCCTTTTAACTATTGCTGCTATCCTTCTGTCACAAATAACCCCTGGCAATCGTCTCCACCCACTTCACGCTGCCCACACTCTCTTCTTCACCTCTCACATGCACTGTCTGTTGACCCCAGATACTTCATTCACCTTCACTACCTCTTCTCCTTGGAGCTTCACTGTTACACCTGTCTACCTAAGTTCTCTTCCACTTGCAGAGACTCCCCTCCTGACCTCATCTGTCTAATTGTTACTCTGCCACACCTGACTTCCTTGCGCAGTGCCGAAGTTATTCTCTTGGCACCCTATCATACATTTTCGCTTGATCCACAAAGAAACTCCTTCAGAACTTCTCTATACTTCCCCATCAACACTGTTAAAGCAAACAGTGCATCTGTAGTTCTCTTTCTCAGCATGAGGCTATACTGCTGCTTGCTGATCATCACCTCTCTTCTCAGCCTAGCTTTGGCAACTCTTTCCCATATCTTCATGGTATGGCTCATTATCCCTCTGCAGTTATTATAGTTCTGCACCTCACCCTTGTTCTTGAAAATTGGTACCAGTACATTTCTTCTCAATTCCTCAGGCATCCTCTAACTCCCCAAGATTGTTAAACAGTCTGGTCAAAAAGTCCACTGCCCTCTCTCCTAGACATCAACATACCTCTACAAGTATGTCATCTGAACCAACTGCCTTTCCACTTTTTATCCTCATAATAGCTGCCCTCACTTCCTCTTTACTAATCCTCTGAACTTCCTGACTCAGTAACTGTCCTCTATCTGTCCTCCTCGCTCTCTCATTTTCTACATTCATCAGCCCTTCTAAGTACTTCTAACATCTTCTCAACACACTCTTCATTTATTAGTACGCTTCCATCTTTATTCTCAATTGCTTTAACCTGCTGCACATCCTTTCCAGCTTGATCTCTCTGTCTAACCAGTTAGTGCAAGTCCTTTTCTACTTCCTTAGTTTCAGCCTCACATACATGTCACTATAAGCCTTTTCCATTACCTTTGTCACCTCTCTTAGTTGTACGCCTAGCTTGTCAGTACTCTTGTCTATTTTCCTCATCTCCCTGACTAGCACACTTTTTTTTTCTAACCTCTTCCTTTGAGTACTTTCCTGCACTTTCAACCACCAAGTCTCCTTCTCTTTCCTCTGGCATGAGGATACAAACACATTCCTAGCATTTTCCCTCACCACTTTTGCTATACTTTCTCAGTCATCTGGTACCTCTTCCCTAACACCCAGACCCTGTATTAGCTCCTTCCTGAACTCTATGCAACATTCTTCATTCTTCAGCTTCCAGTATTTAATCCTAGAGCTTTGAATGTCCTTCAAGAATCCTGGAGAACTATTCCTGAAGACTACTTACGTCACTCGCTTACTCTTCTTGATGTCCAGAGTAATCTTACAGACTGCCATCTGATACTGCCTAGATACATTCTCCCCTGACACACCACCTTGCAGTCTCCTATTTCTTTCAGATGCCACCTTCTGCATAAGATGTAGTCCACCTGTGTGTACCTTCTTCCATTCTTATACATCACTCCCTGTTTCTCCCTCTTCTTGAAGTATGTGTTATGCACACTGGATAGATTTTGTTAAACATAAAATGATATGTATAATGTAGTTTAATCTACAGGGGTTAATACAGGCATATGATAATGGGCATAAATTATACACTAACTCTCTTAAGTAACTATTCTTGTATTTTCTGTTAGTAATCTTCAGGAATAGTTCTCCAGGATTCTTGAAGGACAATCAAAGCTCTTTCTCTGTCAAGATGATCCCACACTACTTCTAGAATGTTGCGGTTTGGGCTATGGGGAGGCCAATCTGTGAATGTGTTCCATTATGTGTTTTTCTATCCACTTAATCTTTTATTGCACTGGCACTATGTTTGGAATCACTGTCACACTGAAAAATTAAGCTGGTCGCAATCAGATGCTTTCCAGATAGTATTGCATGGTGGAACAAAATCTGACTGTACTTTTCTGTGTTTATAATTCCACCAATTTTGGCAAGATTCCCAACATCACTGGCTTTAGTCCAGCCCCAAACCATGACAGAGCCTCCACTGTGTTTTACAGATACAGACACTCACTGTTGTACCACTCTCCTGACCTTCTCTGTACATACTGATGATGATTTGAACCAATAATTTCAAATTAGGATTCATTACTTATCTAAGACCTGTTGTGTTTTCTCCCTTTTTTCCCTTCCTTAAGAATATTTCTGAAGAGGCTTCAAGTAGATGGATCAGCCAAAGGGGCAGATGCCAGTGTTAGATGTTTGCTTTGTGTTTTTCTATTATTAAAGCATAGTTTATTGATTCTTTGCTAAGCTGTCTGTTATGTGTAGACAGAACATTAATAGGCTAGTGTTAAGTAGATTAACAAAAAAAAAGTTTAAAAAATAATAAATAATAAAAGTGAACCTTCCTCTGAAAATGGTCAAATACAAGGAAAGATTGAAAATAGGTGAAAAAGCAGTAAATGTCCAAAACTTTTAAAAGACATTTAAAAAAACCTGGAAAACTGTTGATTAAGATCTCAAATTTCAGGAAAGTCTGGCTCCTTGGAAACAAAATATAAAGAAATGAAGGGTGGCTTGAGACCTTTGCACAGTACTGTAGCTATATTTGTATGAAGTTTATTTTATAAACAAATAAGCAATGCATATCTACTGTGTGCTCTACATACCTGGGCCTTTGAAATCTTTTTCCTGATGTTCCTCTATTTGAGTGTGCTACACAAGGGGATAAGATTGTAAATGAGAGGCAGTAGGGTGCACTAACAATGTTTGATAAGACCTGGGGTTCCAAATGATCACTCTTCTTTCTTTCTCTTTCTCTTCTCCTCTCTCAAGCTCCTACTTCACCTCTCCTCACTCCCTCCCACTGCTCTCTCTCCATGCCACGTTGCTTTGGGTAATTTACCAGCAGCAGGATATGCCTTCAAGCTCTCAACCACAAACAGATAAAGACATGAATGCACGCGCACACACACACACATACACACACACAAACACATATTCTTCAAATTAGACACAATGTTCCCAGCTCAACTCTCCAAAACACTTCAGAAAGTTTTCTGCATAACCTACAAAAATAAGCACAATCGTATACACAAATTTGCGTGCGTACTTACAATAAACATGCACACAGAAAACAATGGATTCATACAATACAAAAAATGATCAATCACTCAATAAGAAAACAACAACGTAGGCTATATACAGACTGCATTATGCCATTTAAACCAGTTGACCTTATCGAGGAAGGGTCCTAACTGGAAGTGTTGCTTTCATTAAATTATTTACTTTTATGTTTATGGATCAACTTGCTTTTAATGACTCGTCACATTCCAGGCTCCTCAAATATAACCCAGTATAGTGCTGAGAGAAATGTGAAGCATTCAATTTTTAATCCACATTAAATTTAATGCTGGATCAGTGGCATAAGTTTAACCGCCCAACATATTGGATGGCCAACAAGACTAAGAAGTATGCTTAGTTTGATGACTGTATATTAAAACTGTTGCTCATCAATATTGATGAAAAGCAAATGGAACATGACACAGATCTCTCCTGATGCCACAATATCCTCATGTCATGTTTAAATCTGCAGTCAGTCACAAGAAAAAGCAAGCTTCATGTGACTGTTAGCAGAAAAAGGACCATCTTTTTTGTGTTTGTTCTCTTGCCTTCGTCTGTGTGCCTCACTTTTTCAGTTTATTCGAAATTATATTCTAATATATCTTCAGCCATAATGAAATATTGGAAAATTGGAATTTTCAAAAACTTAAATCTTCTGTAGCAAACTATCCATTCATCCATCCATTTACATCCACTTATCCAATTCAAGGTCACATTGGGGCTGGAGCCTATCCCAGCTATCACAGGGTGGGGGTGTGGGGGGTACACACTGGACAATTATCCAGCAGCTCTTTTGAGCAACTGTTTTCCTGAATATAGGAATCACTTTTATACGTGTAGTGTAAAGTGTTTTGAGTTCTCAGTAAGATCAGAACAGACTTCTGTCAAATGGTTAGTCTTTTGGTCATTTTCGGTGAGGTAGATTTTTCCCCTAGTTTACAACAGCTATTTTTGTAGCTCTGCCCATTTTTTTGACAAATCTATAACTGGACACTTTGGATTCAAGTAATGCAGAAAGCTGACAAGAAGGTTTTACCATGAGGCGACAGTACTGGCAACTGCACCACCATCCCACCTTCTGATCTTTTCTCAAAATTCTGTTTGTTTTCTAATTGACTTCCTGTGTCTTTGCAAATGCAGTTGCATTGTGTGCTGCTGCTGATGTTGTTGCTTACTCTGCAACGAGCAATTCCTGCTTGACTTATTCCTGTGGTTCAAATGCCTTGATTGAGCAATTTGAAGAATATCCACACTGCTGTCTATCTAACTAACCCACAATGGAGCTCCCCTCTGGCAGAAAAGTCCACTGGATAAATAAATGAAAAACACAATGTCAGTAAAAGACTTTTGTTTGTACCATACATCCAACTGCTGATGCTGTTGGCATGCTGTGATTTTAACCAAACATTTATAACAATTTTTTTGGGTGCAAAGTACTTCTTCAACACTATCCAGTCTAGATTTTTTTCTCTTTTATCACATGCAGTCTTGGATTCCCATAAAATACATAAAAATCCAATTACACATACAGCATACAGGTCAAATGTTTTGCTAACATGTTTATTATTAGCTCATTACCATGCAGCATCACTAGCACTTTTAAACGGTCATTTGGTGTAACAATGATATCTAAATTTAAGAGTAAATATGTCTAAACATGCAAACAGAAAAGAATAGATTCAAACAATACAAAATACAGGGCATAGTGAAGGTTTAACCAGCTGAGTTGCAGTAGAGACCTGTCTGGAACCAGCAATAGTGTGCCTATATTACTGTATTTTAAAAACTTGCTTGATAAGTTATGCAAATGACCAATGTTTTTTACTTTTGCAGTGTTTAATACTTACTATATTATTGAGAGTATTTAGGATTTTAATATTTAATATTTTTAATATTACATAAGAACAAAAAATTTGCTGATTTGTATTTTTTTTTTTTTTTTTAAGGAAAATGGTCCAGTATTGTATATTCGTGAATGATAAAAGTATGTGATCCTTTACTTTTAGTATACTGTTTGAGCTGTAGCATGAAACTGCTGGTAACAGCAGTCGGGCACATCAGTGTTGAAGAGTCATAGTAAAGTGCAAACACCAGACTGGTTTATTACAAAATGACCATTCACTGGCTTTCCATTTATGTGGCAGTGACTTATTCCATGTGTGCCACTGTCTCTTCTCAGCTATATATTTTGTAAAAGTAGCAATTAATGTTCTACTTTTGAAAGGAATTGCAGTGGAAAATGTTTCATGAAATCCCACAACATCACCCCACTCTACATCAGTGAGGACCGTGTTGTGAGGGTTTCCTCCTTTAAATTCCTGGGAACCATTGTGCAGGCTCTCTCTTGGTCTGCCAACACAAAAGCGGTGTTTAAACAGGCCCATCAGTGACTACTTTTCCTGAGAGTGCTGTGGAGGAATTACACAGAGGAAAAGCTGTCAGTGGCCTTCTATCGCTCTGCCATTGAGACTGTAGTGACATACTGTATCACAACATGATACGCTGGCTGCTCAGCAGCAGACAGGAAAGCTGTGCAGACGGTTATCAGCAATGCCCAGAGAACCATCGGCTGCCCACTGCCCTCCCCAGAGGACAACTTCAGCTCCCTCCGTCTAGCAGGGCAAAGAAAATAATCAGCGATCCTTCCCACTTGTTCAACCTTCTGCCCTTGAGGAGGTGATACAGGTGCATAAAGTGCTGGACAAATAGACTTAAAAACAGTTTCGTCCCCTGGGCCATCAGAACTCTCAGCTGCTGTAAATAAAGAAAGCCCTCCAAACGTGAAACATTTCCATGATTTCTTTTGAGTATAGTAGCTATGCTGTAGTGAATGGCATCCCTTTAAGTCACATCCTAAATGTGCAAAAGTGTGTGTGCTCTTAATGCTTTTATGCTCTTATTTTTTAAGCCTCCTTATTTATTTACTTTTAAATGCTTTTATTCTTTTTAAAATTTTACCTACTGTTTTGCACTGAACAGAATGGTTTTCTGAATCTTGTATGTTTACATGTGCAATGACAATGAAGGGTTATTATTATTATTCTTGGGGAATCCCACACAGACAATACATCCAAGAGCTTTCACTGTGTTTGCTGTTGCACATCCTTCTTCTTCTTCTTTCAGTTGTTCCCTTAGGGGTCACCACAGCGCATCATCTGTCTCCATCTCACCCTGTCCCTAGCATCCTGCTCTGTCACACCAACCTCTGCATGTCCGCCTTCACTACATTCATGAATCTTCTCTGCAGTCTTCCTCTTTTCCCCCCTGTCTGGCAGCTCCATATTCAGCATCCTTTGTCCAGTGTTTACAGTATCTCCTCTATGTCTAACTTTGCTCAACCTGAGCTGTCCCTCTGATATACTCGTTTCTAATACTGTCCATCCTGGTCACTCTGAACAAAAGTGACCTCTTGTCTTTTTGTTAGTGCCACCATCTCATTACAGTACATTATAGCAGGTCTCACTATTGTCTTGTAAACTTTCCCTTTCACTCTTGCAACTAACCTTGTCACAAATAACCCCTGACACTCATCTCCACCCTGCCTGGACTCTCTTCTTCAGCTCTCTTGTGCGCTGTCCATTGGTTGACCCCAGGTATTTAAGCTTATCCACCTTCACTGCCTCCTCTCCTTGCAACTTCAGTTACATCAGTCTCCTTTTCAGTCACACATTTGTATACTGACTTTCATTCCTCTTCTCTCCAAGTTCTCTTCCACCTGCAGAGACGCCCCTCCTGACCTGATCTGTCAACTTGTCCATCACCATTGCAAAAACAAGAAGGGGCTCAGAGCCAAGTCCTGATGTAATCCAACCCCCACCCTGAACAGATCTGTCACTCCCACTCGAAACCTCAGCACTGTCTTGCTGCCCTGCACCAGCCTCACATACTTCTCTGCCACACCTGACTTCTTCATGCAGTACCATAGTTTCTGTATTGGCACCCTATCATATGTTTTCTCTTGAACAACAAAGACACAGTGCAACTCCTTCAGACCTCCTCTGTACTTCCTCATCGACATTCTCAAAGCAAACATTACATCTGTAGTGCTCTTTCTCAGCATGAAGCCAAACTGCTGCTCAGTGATCGTCACCTCTCTTCTCAGCCTAGCTTCAATAACTGTTTCATATATCTTCACTGTATGACTCATCAGCTTTATTCCTCTGCAGTTGCTATACTGTAGTTCTGCGCCTCACCCTTGTTCTTCAATAAAAAGTGGTACAAGTACACTTCTTCTCAGGCATCCTCTCTCTCACCAAGATTGTGTTAAACAATCTGGCCAAGTCCACTGCCCTCTTTCCTAGACATCCCTATACCTCCACAGATTTGTCATCTGGACCAACTGCCTCCAGTCTTCATCCTATTCATAGCTGCCCTCACTTCTTCCTTACTAATCCTCTGAACTTTCTGATTCGCTGTCTTTCATCTCTCCGTGTCTCTCTCTCATTTTCTACATTCATCAGCTCTTCAAAGTACTCCTGACATTCTCTCAACACACTTCCTTCACTTGTTAGTACACTTCCATCTCTATCCTTGATCACCTGCTGCACATCCTTTCCAGTTCAATCTCTCTGTCTAGCCAATCAATACAAGTCCTTTTCTTTCTGCATGTCCAGCCTCACATACAGCTCACTATTAGCCTTTGTTTATAGTGAGCTGTATGTGAGGTTTTGCCATCTTTGTTGAATGCTTACTCCATGTATTCCTGTGTACTTTTTATATCCCTTGACTATCCCACCATTTCTTTGTTTCTCCCTCACTATCCCACTTTTAATTTCCTTGCTGCTGCACCTGGACAGTTAAAACAGAAGTGGTAAGAAGTGATAAGTCAGCATAAAGATGTTTTTAGGTTCTGTTCATCTAATGGTCAGTCAGTGCTGGCTCTTAAAATACTTATCAGTATGATGTGAGGGAGAAACGACACAAGATAAAAAGGTATCTCTTCCTGTCTCGCATCTCAGTAAGTAATTCATGGTCTAAAGTATGGCATTGTGACTTTACAAAGGGTCGCATTAGATGATATTGAGTTTTAAAGCTTATGTTGGTTTGTCTTGATTTTACTCAGGTTAACACTTTCTGCAACAGTAAATGTTGCTTGCTCACTTCACTGCAGCTCCCCTCAGGCTCTACTGCACTGGCCAAATTCAGATTTCCTGGTTTTTAGCAACTGCCAAGAGGGCAGTGAGCAGTAAACCCAACTGCAGACTTCAAAGCTTTCTCTTGAAACAAAAATATGGTGGCATCACAGTTGCTATGCTCATGTCAGTGTTCCAATGATTTTTGTTATTCAGAGAGTAATGAACAAAGGCACAGTGGTTTTGGTAGTAGAAGTGTGTGCGTCTGTCACTCCTTCATTATAATCGCCTACTCTGTCTCATTGACCAGGTGCACAACACCGGGAGCCCGGAGCAAAGCATGACTCATACCAGCTGATCCAGAGTCTGCATTTAATCCCATGCTCCACTGCACTAAAAAAGTAGTGGTGCCTAACTGATCTGAACTGAGATCTTCACAGACATAACACTGTCTTTTCAGTCAGCGGGGCCACATGGCACATATGCTTTTAGTACACAATCAATTTTCTTCTCTAGTAAAAAGGAAAAGATAAGTTTGTGTGCTTTGAATTACAATTTCTTCATTCTTTATTTAGAATAATTTCCAAACTCTCTTTTTACTTTTTCATGCTTTCAGTAACTTGCAACAATTCTTTTTAAGGAGGAAATCCCCTATTATCAGTGGATTTTTGTGTTTCTTGTTAATGTGTAATCTCTGCATATTTGTAGCTGCCAGTGTGATAACAAGATCATTTGAGGTAGATGTGTTTATACACTGACATATAAAAATGACACAAAGACCATCTTTTTCTTAAAACCATCTCTACTGTACCTCTGTTACCATGGTAACTGTTTCCAGATCTGGGATACTCCTCTTTTGTCAGTGTAACCCCTGTAACACTTCATAATCTCTATTCACCAAACTTTAATTTAGTGTTTCTTTACTAATAACTCATAGTACTTGAGAGTTGGTGTGTGTTCCAATCGATTTCATTTAGTTTGTTTTATTTATTTATTATGCTTTTAGGCTGAGGGGTGTAGGTGGGGGTGGTGTGGTGTGGTAGTTCTCATCTACTTACACATTTCAATGTCAGTAAATTAGAAATCCAGTATCAGCATTTTGACAAAAAGCACACACACATTCGCAGTTGTTCGCACACATTCATACACACACATTAACAAGCACACAGACAAGCACTCTGAGAAACTTCTACTTGAGGTGATGTAGTGTCTTGTAGTTTCCATGGTAACATCTAGGGAGCAAATCAAGAAGGAGGTCCAACATAACAAAAGGGAACACTGCCCCCCCACGACTAGTGAAAGGAGAAAACCTGAAGGACAGAAAGATAGAAAAAGAAAGAAGAATAACTTGAGATTATGTAACATAAAATTATCCTGTGTCATGAGTCAGCAATGTGTATGCTTACATGGTCAATACTGAAATTAATCACCTTGGTGGATATACTGGTGAACTCCTTTAGGTTAGTGGAAAATCCCTTTTCTTAGTTCCCTAGGCTATGCCTCGTCTTATTGCTTGGATCTTTGTCTTTCCCCTGCAGCTGCAGGCAAGCAACCACTCAATGTCTCCATTGTGAACTACACCTCCTTAGCTACTCAGTTCTGTTTGAACATAAATATAAATACAGACAGCAAACACCAGAGAAATTACTACCACACTACAAGTGTTAACCATTAATTATCAGTGTCTTTATGTGTAACTATAACCTGCACTTTCAGTAGAAGTTCTTTAAATCCTACAGGTAAATCCAAAAATTATGGACTGCACTGTTCAAGGATTGAAGCTAAATTAGAATCCAAGTAAAATAAAAGAAGTCCGTCCATCCGTCCATCCATCCATCCATCCAAAAACCTAGACCACCCACAGTCCCGCCACCTCCTCCAGGTTATCTGGGATAATACAAGGAGATTCCAAAGGCCAGCTGAATGATATAATCTCTTCAGCGTGTCCTGGGTCTACCCTGGGACCTCCTCCCAGTAGTACATGCCTGGAACACCTCACCCAAGAAGTGCCCAGGAGGCATCCGAGTCAGATGCCAAGATTGAATTAAAAATTGTATCCAATCTTTAACTTATTCAAAGCAAACAATTATAATCAGCCTTGTACTCTACCAGTGATTAACATAAAGAATACCACTGACAGACAGAATATAAACACCACTGACAAGGGCTTCAAATTGTGATTATAAATAAATAAATAAAAATAATATTACATAAAAATTAAGCCTAACAAGATTTTGAAATCACTTAAAATGTGAAAAATAACTGTGATGTGTTTAAAATATGTATTTTGGTGTTTACAAAGAAAGAAAGTCACACTTTGGAGTAACACATTTGAAATGGCATCTTACTCCATAAAGAAAGTACATTTCAAGAAGTGTGAAAACTGGTTGATGTTTGTTGGTGATGGAGCATATGGTGCATTTAGGTTAGACCTGATCTGTTACTGATATGGGAAAAGCTGTTGAACATATTTCCTTTTACTAATGTTCACACTTATTTACATGTTACACAAAACCTGTCAGAAGAATATTAAAGTGACGTGAAAGTGAAATTAGGGGAAATTTAGGTCTGCATAAGAACTGTATTACTTGTCACCTTTCATGGTGCAGTATAAAGCTGGAGTGCAGGAATGATGATTAAGTCTATTAGGACCAAGGCTCTCTGTATTTTTTATTACAGAGTTTTAAACATCTGTGGTTACATACTCTTGTTAGTTATGAGTTTTATGTCAAAATAATAATGTTTTGTTAATCAGAACTCAAGAGGAAAGAAAAACATTTCAAGAGATTTTGTAGACTACAGCAATCGAGGACATCAAAACACGAACCTTCCTGTGCCCAGGAAAAGCTGCTCCAGATACAAAAGAAATATAGACAGGGGACTGAAATCTAAAAAAAAGAAAAGGAAAAGAAACAAACAGCAAGGACCATTTTCTTTCAAAAATTCATTAATATTTCTCAGTCACTTTTGATCCTCACATGCTTCTAGTAATTGTAATGCTGCCATGTACAAAACCTCAACTATGTAATAAAATATTTCTTCTTCTTCTTCTTTTTGTTATTATTAACTACATCAGTACAGTATGTGTGTGTTGATAATTTAGTCATATTTTTTATAATTCAGACCCAAATGAATATCAGGCCAGTTTTTATGGGTAATTGTTTCAGAGACCCTGGTAATCCCAAAAGATTTACAAACTTTTCTTGCAACTTTCCACATGCTGTCTTTGACATAGATACATGTGCAATGTTGTGAAACCAGCTAATTGAAGTAGACATTAGAAAACCAAAAGCTGTCATAGTTAATTGAGATAAATGAAGATAGTGGTGATCATGGGATAAGCAGCCAGTTTCAATGTCGCTCCAACAAAAAGAAAGCAGAGCTAGACAGAACCATCGCACAGACACACATTACACATGACCCCACACGCTGTCACCGTCTCAATGTCAAGTAATGCTTCACGCTCACATATATATCTTGGGTTTGTTTTCACTTGAAACAACCCACACCAAGGTGACACCCCCAATACTGTAATCAGCATTACCAAGAAATCAAACAATCAAAATCGTTATTGATATAGCTCCTTTCACAGACAGCATCAGTGCCTTGCAGGAAAAAAGCTAAATCAATATAACGTTTACAAAGATAAAAAAGAAAAGATAAGATAAAAACATCTAATTAAAAGAATACAAGAAATGTATAAAATGAAAGAACAAATCCAAATATTTCTGTAGTTAAATAAAAAATCCCAAAACAAAACAAGCAAAGAAACAAACAAAGAAGAAAAGGAAAAAAAAATACTGCAGCTAAATAACGCAGCAAAATAATTAAAACAATTACTAAAGGGCGCCTAGGTGGCTCAGGGTTGGAGCAGGCGACCACATTCATATGCCGCCTTGTGGTGCAGGCAACGTGAGTTCGAATCCCAGCTTGTCGCCAATTTGCCCCATATCTTTCCCCCATTTCCTGTCTGTCTAAACTGCCGATAAAAGCCACTGTGGCCAAAAAACATACACACACACTTAAATTTTTCATGAATGGCAACAGCAGGCTCTGTTTCATTGAAATGGACGGGATCATGGTGTTATTATAATGCTACACTTAGCTGTAGTGAACACACTTAATCTGAGTAATTGTACTACATTTCAAGGTGAGATATAAATTATGATTTTATCAGCATGATAACTAATGTTTTTGACCCTGCTAAACAACCATAAATTATGCTGATGTCAGTGGTGACAAATTAGATGACAAAGCTATCCCAATAGACAACTCATAACTCAGGCATCTATTATGAGATAGAAAAAAAAAAGGCTGGAATCGGGTGAAAAAGGCTAGAGGATCACTTGAAGGAGAAGGGATGTTGGATCTCCGTACTTGCTCACTCCTTCCCTGCCTCTCTTTCACTCCCATGTCTTCCTGGTTGCCTCTCCGCCCCTCAGTGTGCAAGAAAAGATGTGGTAACATCTTTTGCTACATTGGATCAGGAATGAGTTGTAGCATCGTGCTGCTGTCAGGTGGTAACACTATTAATAGACAGCTTTAAATAAAAAGAGATCCACTCTTCCAACCAACAGAAGGGTTCGATACATATAAGCGGGAAGGCAGTTTCCCATAGTGTGTGTGTGTGTGTGTGCGCATGCGCAAATGTGATTGTCTCTGTAGCATAAAGGTGTGAAAATACGGATGTCGAAAGGTGCTTGTGAACATGTCTGTTATTGTATGACTGACTTAAGGTGAAAACATATATCGCTGTTTTTATTGAAAGTGATTTTTTTCTGCATGTATCTGTGTAAAGGAATGTGTGTTTGCGTGCGTGTGTGTGTGTGAGAGAGAGAGAGCGAGAGAGAGAGAGAGAGAGAGAGAGAGAGAGAGAGAGAGAACGCAAGCAAGAGCATGTGTGTGTATGTGTGCGTGTGTTTGTGTGTGAGCTCATTTATTAGCTCGCACAGTCACCCACTCCTTTTTAAAAATAGCAGCCTCTTGGCTGAGGCTGTCAGCAGCAATGAGAAAATAAGGAGTTCCATTTTGGAGGTAGCAGCCTTCATGATACAATTAGGATACTGTGGCTGAGGGAACATACTGACACAAATACGCACAGTTACTTTAAATTGATGCAGCAGTTGTTTTAAATTCGTGGTTACTTTAAGTTATAGACTTTGACAAAACGGCTGCAAGAAATAAATAATTTTCAATGTTATTTACTTTGACATTTTAAATATTCCCATGTATTGCTTTTCCCTGACTCTCCTCCCCACACTGAATTATGTAAGTGATGTTGGCTTAGTTGGGTGGCTACAGAGCTCTTTCTGTTATGGTTAGGCATTATATTTAATGCATGGTTGTTAATAAAACCTAGGGTATCCCTTTGAGTCGTTTGGAAAGTATTGTAGTCTGTATTTGACTGCACTACAGCAAAGCCCCTATCTTGCCCGTCTACCCTAACTAATTTTTTATGATACTGAGCAGATGATCCCAATCTATCACGTTGGTTCACTTTCAAGTAAATTATTGAGAAAGAAAGAAAGAAAGAAAGAAAGAAAGAAAGAGAAAGAAAGAAAGAGAAAGAAAACATGATGTTACTGATTCCTCGATGTTGCTCAGCTTAAGTGCAGAACATGGTTAAGCTACGTTCTGTACACGCTATCACTTTACTATACATTTTTATTTTAAAACAATGAAATAAAACAACAAGCAAACAAACAAATAAAAGGAAGCAAACAGGCAGGTAGACAAGATTGCTTAACATTATTCAGTGGGCCTTTTTTCCCCCATTATCCATACTTTAAATGTTCAGGATTTGTCTGTTTTATCTAAAACACATAACAAAAACACACAAATACATTACAATTTCCATTTGTATTGCTGCAACTCGTCTTGTGTGTCATTAAGCATCACATTGAGATCCCACATCAGTGCACAACAAGCCTTCAATAATACAGTACCGGAGCTGTATCCTCCCAGGCAGATAAAAGCATTTCTCTTAGTTTTTCTGTCCACCTGCATTAAAGGAACTCATATTGATTACAATATCTTTCAAAGACAAAGGCAAAGAGCTGGATTCCAGCCATTCTGGTACCTGTTGATAGTAATATGAGGGCAGTCATTGTCCCTCTTCTGGCAATTAGTGAATAAGCTGTGCGGCTAATTAGTTCAAGTGCTACTCCAGATAATATATTGTGTTTAAGGCAAAGAGGGTAAAAAGTAGAATGGTGGCAGATATATTGTTTCCTTACACTAAAAAAAAAGAAAAAGGCAATGAGTGCATTTACTGCCACTGATAATGTATAAAAAGAAGCTATAGCTATTAAATTATACTTCCTTCAGCAGACAGTACTGTAGATGCATTTACATTAATGTCAGCAGATACAGTGTACAAAAAAGTAATGAACTGCATATTTTGTATAATGTAATTCATTCTGGTTTGATAGCACAATCTTATATTTTGTTTTATTCACTGTATATCTCAAAGATGCCCTTTATTCATATCCAGAAGTTGCATATGGTATATTGCCTATCCATTACCTCAGCTTTCTGTCCCCTCTCTGACCCCTTCCTTCTCTCCTCCTTACTCTGTCTATCCCTTTACTCTCATTTTACTGCCACACTCTTATTGACTCCACAGTTCCATCCTTGTCCAGTCATCCTGCTCTCCATCTCCTTTCCCTTCTCCACTTTCTCACTCCATCATCCTTGCCTCTCATTGAAAGCAGAAGCAGCGGCAGTCAAATTGATTTTGCCGCTGTGCTGTGGAGCCCCATCAACTCACAGATTGGGTTTCCCACTTACCCTCTCCCTCTCGCCCGCTGTATTTCTTTCTGTCTCTCTGGTACCCCCCCCCCCCCCCCAACCTGTGCGCTCTCCTTGCCTTATGTCTGTCATCTGTTCCCTTTTTTTTAATATGCTTCTTCTCACACACACGTACATGATGCATGTACACAGAGGTATTTGGTAGCTATAGCGCATGTATGCTAGTACTGTTGAACAAGTGTAACTTCATGGTCCCGATTGTAACTGTACACTTCTGTATATTTTGGTGTATTTGAGAATAGGGTTTTACTTTTATATTTCTATGCAAGAGCATATAGCTGATCAAATTATTTTAACATTTTATCATGTCTTTCACGTCATAGCTTTTGGTTCATATAGGAGGTTACGACCCTGCATATTTTAATTTGATCCTTTCTGTTTCCCACAGAACTGCACTGTATTTGTGGTGGGAGCAAGGCAGGGGGCCACACATGTATGTGCACAGTCACAACAGCAGGAGCTCATGACAGCTGAATGACATTGAGGACTGCCGTAGCAATGACCTGACCAGCCTGTGTGTAGGGAACACACAGATGACAAAGACCAGAGCTAACTGGTTAGCAGCAGCTGAGCTTTCAAAATAAGAGTGAGGGAATTTTTCAGAAGTAAATTAATCGCTTGAAATGAAAAAAAAATATATGGCTGGCCATGAGTGTAGGATATATTACTTCATCCTGTGACACTAACCCTTTGACATGGGGAAACAGAGCAGTGAAGTAGGCTATGCTTACCAGCTGCAACAAGTGTGGCTATTTTTTGTTGTGTGTGTGTGTGGGCGCGCGTGTATGTGTGCGTATGTAGAAATGTGGACACATTTTGTTAACAACTGCATCACACTTTTTGACTATAAATTTGACGTCAGATGTGTTTCAGTCTTGTGAACGATCACTAAGTTAAATATTTAAAAAATATTGAGAAGTTCTGTGTTGCTTCTGCTTTATGATTCCTTGATATCTAGTCTAATGTATGAAAACCTAGCAGTCCACTAGGACAAGATAGACCAGCAGAGGCCAGCGCAAGCATGTAGAGCTCTGCAGACCTGAGGTTATCATCTTTCCTGCAAGTGAGCATTCTTGAAGTGTTGGAAGTGGTTGGTTTAAGAAACCAGTTAGTGTTTAACAGCAATTAGATGTGGGCTGTTGGCAATAGGATTAGGGCAATATAGGGCAACGGTCAACCATGTTTAACAGTTTAGGAACAACAACATGACACAAATATCATTGAGCTGTTTCAAAATGAAACAAAATGCAAATCAAAGGATTATGTTGTCAGCTCATCTGCGACTACCCCACTCACACGACATGTGAAAAAAAAGTGAATATGTCTTTAGGTGCCCCTCTTGGCTGTTCAAGCATAAGCTAAAATGCTAAAGTCAAATTGATTAAGCATTTCATTGAACACAGGTTACAATGATGAAAACAACTGTGAGAGTGATTCTGAGCCAGTTAAACTCAAACTTAAATCTTTTTTATGTCCATGTCTTACCTTGTGACTTGCCTGACCTCAGAAATGCCTTATACCCTGGCCTCAACTTGACATGCTTCATTCTTACTACAGTAATTTGGGAATTTTGAATTGCTTAAGACTTGAACACGAGTGACTTAGGCTAGTCTAACCCCACGTAAGTAGTTCCAGCATTTTTCTAGATGCTTTAAATACAAATAATGTTGATGAGAGAGAGGCTGTAAATTCCATGTAAATGAATTATGTAATTGTTCTCTGCCTGGAAATTATCCAAGTGGCCTCAACTCAACTGTATATGTCTGTGAGCATATTCTCACACACGGCTCCCTATAAATAGTTAACTGAGCAGATGTGGTTCGTAAACAGATCATTGCAGATGATCTGAAATGATAAATTGCTCTCCAGGAATAAAAGCCTACACTGTAAGTGAACATCTTGCTCCTCAGTTGTCCTCCATATGAGTCATGTTTTTGTGTGGGTCACACAGGAATGGAGAGCTCTTTGAGTGCTACCTATGATTTGCGATATTCAGTTGTTGAATCAGATCCTGCAGCCACCAGCTCCCCGTCTTCCATTCTCTCATATATTTGTGATAATTCACGTAGGAAACAATAACTAGGCAGAGTGTAACTTTACTCTGAGTGGGCTTTTCAGAGAGCTCCAGCTCCAACAGTACTTGCTGTCTTTCTTTTCATACTAAATAGTATGACAGCAGTTATATGATGCCCCCTATTGGTCTGGAATGTGACTAGGTTTTAAAACACAGATTTCCCCTTACTTAATACGTAAAACTATTTGCAGGTGGGAGTGAAGCATATTGTCATCGAGGCTGTTTTCTATTTCCCTGGTTCCTTTTTTTGTACTGCCATTTGTAGAAGACTTTGTAGGCCTCTGTAGTTTTGCTGGAAGAGTGCGCATTTCCAAAAGGGCAGTAAGCCTTGGCAAGATAGAGTTCTTATCTCTCCTCCATACATGAGCAGGAACTGTGGTCCATGTGGCTGCATGCAGTGTAGCTTAACTGACCTCAAGGAACTTGGCCTGAATTTTTCACATCTTTTTCTCATTTTGTTATGAGAAAGCTTCCTTCCTGCAAATAATTTACCCTTAATTAAACCTCATTTTCTCTGTAATAGATGGATATCTCTTTCTTCCAGATAAGAGGAGAGTTCTGTGTAGGTCACTTGGGGGTTCTAGTCTGTCATGCAGCTCTGGGGTTTTCTTTTTGACCAAACATAAAACTTATTATGCTAATGCAGTGTACCGTGGATCAAAACTCACCACTTTGAGTTGAATAGTAGTCCACTTCAGCAATAAGCAACTTGCTCTTTAGGTACCTTGGGGAATTCTTCTCTTCTGACGGCTCTCTGCAACTACATTATGTGTTCTGCTTCTAGACAGACAGACTAAGCTGTTTCCTCAAGGCAGCAACACAAAAAGTTCTGTGAATACAACAATATCAGTGAGCACCAGCAGCTTACTTTATAAGCAGCAACACACCATAAAATTAAAGACACTAATTTCCAAGAACAAATTATTGTGAGTCATCAACAAGTAAGACAAGTAAGGAATTCAAAGATTTGCAGAAAAAAGTCAGAATTCTGAGAAAAAGAAACAAAAATCTGAATTCTGAAACTGAAGTCAAAATTCTAAGGCTGAAGTAAGAATTGTGAGAAATAAATATTATATGGAAAATATAGAAAAAAAGCATTTCTGACTGAAATATGAATTCTGAAATTAAAGTCAGAATTCTGAGAATAGCGTAAGACTTCGAAGACTAAGCTCAGAATTCTGAGAAAAAATTCAGAATTATTAGATTATTTTCAGAATTCTAAGAAATAAGAATCGTGAGAGAGAGACTGAATAAAACCCAGCCTCTCTTCAAAAGACTGGTTCCAGAACCCGTGCTGTGCATTATGGTGAGCCCAATTATATCTAGCTGGGATCACGCAGCCTCCAATTTACCTATTACCTCAGCCACCTTCTCCACCAGAGAGGTGAGATTCCATCTCCCTAAAGACAGGCAGTCCATCACACTTGGGGATTGGACTGCAAAGGCCTCTGCCTTTGAGTAGGGCCCCTTCCACAAAAGTACAGGGCTCTTACAGTTGCCCACGGTAGTGGTTGGCCCATCTTCCCCGTTATCTGGGTCCTTGTCTTAGAAATCCCATTCGGGCGTAAGTTGCCCCATCTACATGGCACCTGGGATCACTCTAGCATGCAAACCCCTTCATGATGGAAAGGTGATGAAATTCACTGCTACTGTAAGTACCTAACAATTTTCACCAAGTTCAGAGGTCCTGTGATAATAATAGTCCTGGATGAGCAGGCATCAGTGTGATTTGGAGCTGTTTATTGTTTGTTGTTGTAAATCTTTGCATTGTTTATTATTTGATCACGAAGACTTTTTTTTTTATTATCTGAAGAGATGGGTATTTCAGATAAAGATTAATGTAATGTGAGGGGGGAAAAGTAGAATCTTAAATTGAGATAAAACAATAAAATTCCAGGAAAAAGATTGAAATTTCATATTTATGTTAAATATGAAATTTCAACCTTCAGTCAGAGAAATGGCATGGGGAAAGAAGAGAATAATCCTATTTTGTGTTTTCCTTTCCGTCACGATTGCAGGTTATCCAAGATAGTGTAGTAAAATGGGAGGCAAAGCGATGTAGCCACAGCCGTCCTCGTTGTCATCTTTATGCATTTGTTGTAAAGCACAGTGTGAGTGAATTTCACAACTCCAAAACTGCAACATTGTGTCTTTTTATTTGTTTGTTCCTTTCTCTGTTTTTCATTAAAATAGTATGACAGTAGTTACACATCGTCACCTGTTGGCTTGAAATAAGATTAGATCTGACATCATATTTTACTCAGTCAACCCTGCTGAGTCTATTTCTAAATTACAATAAATAAATAAATACTTTGCATTCTTTAGATTTAGGCACACATTGTTGTGTTTGTGTTTGTAAACGGAAACAAAGGATGTTCATACATAAAATCTATTCAGAGAAATGTTTTCTGGTAATTGTGTTTTCTTATTTGTATTTTTATGGGTGTGGATGTCTACAGAGAGGACAATTTCTTTAAGGTTTTATTACAATCCTGACTGCATGAAGTAGAACAGTTACTTAGCAACAGAAAAATAAAATGTACAAGAAGTGAAATTGATTTTGTAGGTGCCAAAGTAATGTAACTGCCTCTGGGGCCTTGAACTATGTCAGAGGTACTGTACATCCTGGAAATATAAGCACTGAACTACACAATGGTTTGTGCTTTGAAATGTGTGTGTGTGTGTGTGTGTGTGTGTGTGTGTGTGTGTGTGTGTGTGTGTGTGTGTGTGTGTGTGTGTTATTGCATGAATCTATTGGTCAATGGTAGATGCTGTAATACAGCCATGAATGATTTTTTTTGGTGATTTCTTTAAATTTACATTTTATTAGATTTTATGTGTCAAATAAAGTGATGGAAGCTTGTGAATCTTTGTAAAGTGGAGCAAAATCAAACTAATTCAATAAAACTACGATTTTCAGTACAAAGTGTCTCGTTCTCCAGTCCACAGATTATATAGGGTGTCTAGATATTAGGCATAAATATGACCGTGGTGAAAAGTTTCCAAAAAGAAAAAAGGTTGAAAGACAAGAAGTTCACAAAGCCTGGACACATTAAGTTCTCCAATGCTCAAAAAATTTATTATTGTTCTATGCATAACTGTAAAGTGTAATGTGGTTAGGGGGCATGTCCAGAGGAAGGGTAAAGGGCTATTTGCAAAACAATAACTTAACATCCAAACACTTTTCTTCCCCTAATCCTTGTCAGGGTTGTGCAGGGTGGGGGTTGGTAAGTGCCACAGTGCAAGAGGCAGGGTACACCTGTACAGGTCACCAACCTTTCGCAGGCCCAACACAGAGAGACACACGACATTCACACTCACATTTTTTATTTTCTAAACCTGTCATGTCCGGCAGAAAGGTGATCCGAATGCAAACATATGTGCTTTTACAAGAACAGTTCTATTACTTTCTATAGGCTATTCTTGTTTATTTATTTATCCATCCATCCATCCATTTGCTTCCGCTTGTCCTGTTTAGGGTCGCGGGGGGGGGGGGGGGCGGGAGCCTATCCCAG
>JAVDPK010001648.1:179435-190187 GCA_034780415.1 Cichlasoma orientale
CGTTATCGTCGTGAAAAAAAGGGTCGTCAACGAAATCATTTCGTTATCGTCATCGTTAACGAAAACAACACTGCATTGTACCAAGTGTAAAGTTTGGTGGAGGCAGGATTATGGCGTGGGGTTGTTTTTCAGGAGTTTGCCTCAGCCCCTTCCGAATACTTCAGCATACCAAGACATTTTGGATAATTTCATGCTTCCAACTTTGTGGGAACAGTTTGGGGATGGCCCCTTTCTGTTCCAACATGACTGCACACCAGTGCACAAAGCAAGGTCCATAAAGACATGGATGTGAAAGTTTGGTGTGGAAGAACTTGACTGGCCTGCTCAGAGTCCTGACCTCAAGCCAAAATAACACCTTTGGGATGAATTTGAGTGGGAACTGCGAGCCAGGCCTTCTTGTCCAACATCAGCACAAATATGCTTCTGGAAGAATGGTCAAAAATTCCCGTAAACACACTTCTAAACCTTGTGGAAAGCCTTCCCAGAAGAGTTGGAGCTTTTATAGCTGCAAAGGGTGGGCCAGCATCATAGTAAACCCTGTGCATTAAGAATGGGATGTCATTCAAGTTCATATGGGTGTGAATGCAGACAAAAATTACTTTTGGCAATATTGTGGCCAAACTACTTTATTTGGGGGGGGGGGGGGGGTTGTCTCATCTGATATTTGTCTCTTTCTGACATATAGCTACAACCTTCTCTTTCTGACCCAATTCTCCTGCTTATATTTTACAGGTTTTCACCATTGGTGAAAACCTCTTTTTCACTTTTTTCCCTTTTGCTTTTTCTTTTCTTTTTGTACCGTAAGCCATTCAACACTGACCTATGAATAATTTGATCATAATAAAGGCTCCTAACTCAAGGGATGAGTGTTGTGTCTATATATAACAGACGACTTAGCAAAGAACCCATTTTAAATTGTATCTTGAGGCACTTTGTTACTAGCAGCCTGTCACAAAAACACATCATTTGTTCCCATTTCTGTAGTTGAATCTATAAAAAAAAATCCCAAAGATAACACAACTTGGCAAAAAATAGTATTTTATAACCAACAAGGTGATTCCCAAAGAACTATTAGCTTTAAACTTGGCATATCTCAGTATGGTGTACAGTGTGTCCTTAAAAACTTGAGGAAACCAGACAGTAGAGGACAAAGAAGATGAAAAAGTCACAGCTAAAAAAACAAACTATCTATCGCAGATGAGCCATATCTGAAAGTGATGTCCTTAAGAAATAGGAAGAAATCCTGCCAAGACCTGACACAGGACCTGAGACATTTGTCTGTCCCTGCAGCTGATCCACTTACTGTTTGCCAAAGACTCAACAAAACTGCTCCCAGTGGAAGGGTGGTTGTCAAGAATCCATTCTTAAGGAAGGGAAACAGGAAAAAAAAAAGGCTGAGATATGCTGGGTCTTACAGAGTGATAGATTCAAATTTGAAATTTATGGTTCATGTCATCAACAAAATGTAAAGAGGAGGTCAGGAGAGCGGTACAACAGTAAGTGTCTACAGTTATCTGTAAAACATGGTCCTGTCAAACAGGCTCTGTCATAGTTTGGGGCTGTATTTCAGCCAGTGGTGTTGGAGATCTTGTCAGAATTGATAGAATTATGAACAGTACCATCAGCTTTTGATTCACTGTGCAATATAAAAATCTGGAAGCTGTCTGATTGCCAGTGCAGTAAAAGCATACCTGGATAGAAAAACAGACAACGGAACGCTATCAGTCATGGATTGGCCTTCCCAGAGCCCAGATGTCAAGATTATTGAAGCAGTGTGGAATCTTCGCGAGAGAAAATGGAACAAAAGGCAGCCAGCATCGAAAGAAGAGCTTTGCAATGTCCTTCAAGAAGCCCGGAGAACTATTCATGGAGACTACTTAAAACAATTACAAGAAAACTTGTAGAGTGAGTTCAGGCTATGCGGAACAATAAAGGGGATCATACCAAATAAAGCATTTCAAGCTTGTTAGAACTGTAGAAACCCTGTTTTGCCTTATATACTGTATTTCTATGCATGTTTGCACTTTCCCACTTTCCTAACAAAATATAAAGAAATTAGGGCTGGTGCAAGACTTTTGCACATTTGCAAACTATACATTTGGTTTGCTCACCGAAGTAAAATTAATGTGTGGGAAGCTCAGATAGAAAGCAAGGCATTTTATTCATTTTCCATCCTTAAATAAACAGATATAATCACTCAGCTATTCATTAACTTTCTGGAAGAGTTCCAGAAATCCAATTTTGCAGCACTAAATTTCGAAGCTATTTAGAAGTGTGTTGTTTGAAGAAGAACGAATCCATGGCTGCTTGATACTCCACAGGAAAACAAGTGGCAGATTAATCTTCAATGAAAAGACATTTAATTCATAATTTAACTATCCCTGTAAGGGGAAAAAAAAAAAAGAAAAACAGTCACACTCAATATCAAGCTCATTTTGAAAGAATGTAAAATGTTATTCATTGGTTGGCTCATGTTGCCTAAAAGTGAACAGGCTGTAGGACACTGATAGCGGTAGAAAAAACATGTCGGTAGGCATTAGACTGCCCTCGTTAAGCACAAAACTCATTATGGCATGCCTCGCTCCCCTGCTGAAAGAAAGAATGAGCATTTCCTTCCATTTGTAGGAGAAAAAAAAAACAGTAGTTAGCCTTTTCTATTTGTATCTCCCAGAAAGGTTGGGTTGTCTGGGACCCATGTGCAGAGGGAGATAAAGCTGAGAAGGGTTAGTAATATAGCACAGCTATTTAAGAGGCTGTAATGATATTCATTAATTTAGATTCATTTCAACTTACATCTGGAGAGACAGAGAGAGGAAGAGAAATGAGAGAGTCGGTGGATATAAGATTTAGAAGACGGGGATATGGAGGGTTTAGTTGGGGTCAAAAAGTCACAAAACTCAGATGAGAAAAGTAAATACTGAGTAGGAAGTCCACCAACTGCACAGACTTTTCCTTGGAATAGAGATTGGTGAAGTGAACCTGTGGTCTGTTAGGGAAACATGATTTATAAGTTGTATAAGGCACCATACAGAATTAAGTACCAGTCAAAATGGGAGAGTGTCGAAACTTTTGACTGGTACTGTATATTTTATGGAAATAAATTTTTTTATATTAATTCAAATGTACATGGGTTCCATTTTTTTAAAAACCTTTTACACTTTCAGATATAAACACATCTATGTTTGTTCAGTCCTCAGATCATACAGCCAGAGTATCCATCAACGGTTAATGGTAAATTACACACGGGAGCTAAAGGCTCCTTGTGTGTTTGCCACATTGTTTTGATATCTGGTGTCCCTGATAAGTTGTGTCAGTTCACAGCAGAGTGCAGAAAATGTTAAAGCAGCAATTCAGGCTTTGCTGCCATCACAAAAATGTTCTGAAAATTCTTTAGGTGATCACCTTACAGATGCAGCCAGTTCTTTTCACAGCCGTAATGACCGATTCAAACCACCAAGAATAACACAAACCAGCAGGTGAAAATCCAGCAGACCTGATGAGCGAACGAGTAATCTATCAACAAAAAACCACACAGCGTAAAGGGAGGTCTTACTTGTGTGTCTTTGTACAAAGGGTATGGCAGTTCAGATCAATGGTGAGGAGCTGAAGAAAAATTCTTCTTGTTCTGACATGTAAGGAGTTAATAGCAGCTCTGCATAAATTAGCTCAGGTGGAGGATTTATCCAGAGAAAGCGTGCTTCATTAATGTGAAACCTGCACAGTTAACCTGCAGGATACACAAGAAAGCAAAAATAAAATTGTGAGGGATCCACATGTTATTAAAGTTGCTCCAACTGTGGCACAAACATATATACCCACACTGCTCTTTAGATTTATCTGAGTCACAGCTGTATGCTGGTGGAAATTTCAATATGGTGTGAAATAGATCTGAGAGGAAGAAGTGAGAAAAGCAAACTGTGATGTCGTGGTGAACTTTGTGAGTGCACAGATCTCCGTTAAATAAAATTACTTAAAAATAATAATGTATTTTTTTAAATTTATTATTATTTTTAATTAAGCAGTAGCTAGCTACTGTAGTTAGCCAATGCTAAGCCAACAGTTAGCTTACTGTAGCAGCTCTGAAAGGCTGAAACTAATCGAGAGAATGAATTTGGACTATGGAATGCATCAGTGATGGGGTGCCACTGTTGAGCAGATGGAGAGTTCTGCTCTGCTGGCCCAGCCATGGGCATCTCTGTCTCAGCTGTCCAGGCTGTGTCCACACATACATTTTGGTAAATGTAGCTTTTTCTATGCATTTTGGCCTTTTGTCCACATGTAACAGAGTTTTAGGTCCCTGAAAATGGACCAATTGAAAAACTCCTTCCAGTGTGAATATTTTCAGAAACGTAGTTCCTGCATTTCCATGGGGCGAGGAAAACGAAGATTTTGTTTAGCAACATCAAAGGTGTGCACCTTTATTTCCTTTTTTTGATGTTAGACTTTATGTCATGTTATTCATTGTAGGCTTCTATCAACCAACGGGTTTTACGGTTAAGGTTGTATTACCACTTGTTGGTTTGGCATGCTCTTGACAGCTACTTGACATCATTTTTATTTTACATTTTATGTGGACTGAGATGTTTTTCCAAACAAACGTGAAAAATCTGCATTTTAAAAGGATACCTGTGGACATTGCCCCAGGATAAATCTACAGTTGCTGCCCAGACTACATCATACAGAAAGCTTTTATTTCATAGGCTGGACTTCCTGGTCTTACAAGACAGATAGCTTTTACTTTTCTCTTGCTCTTAAAAATGGCTGTGGCAGTACTCATCGCAGCTATGGCAATCTCCAAATATGTGAAGTAATTGTAACTCTGCCTCAGGCAGACAAACTCATAATACACTTAATTTTTAAAATAATTTCATCTAACTTACTTAAGGATGCAAACTCATGCTAGAGAGTTGTGCCTGTTACGCACAAGGCAAGACAGTGGTAACTCATTTATTATACATAATTATCAACTAGTAACAACAAAGGCAGTTGAGGTGTCACAGAGTGACAGTTTTACATTTAAATTATTTATTACACAGTGCCTTTAGATGGTCTCTGAGAGTATTTACAGTATTTTTTTTTTATCTTAAGAGCCTGATTTGTTTATTAAAGTCAAAGATATATTTTGTCAGGTTTACTAATTTTGCTGTTGTCACCCTTAAACTCAAAATTGCATTTGCTCTCAAATCCACAGTGGTGTTTCTATTTAAAGTTTATGTTGACCATAAGAAAATGGAAATGGGTAACCAAATTATGTCAAATAACGCCATTGGGCCAAAAGACGGAAACCATCTATAGGTTTACTGCTATGAGTAATCTCTTTCACAGTACATTATTCAGTAATTCTAACTGCGTTTATTGAAAAAAATATACAGTAGCTATAGGACATTAACTAAGTTTATTCCACACTAGCTTATATTTTGAAGAAGTTTGACAGTAATAGTGAGTGCAGCTGGCTAATCTCAGTCAGCAAATGCATTGTCAGGCAACTCTCAGTATCAGTATTCACTTGTTGTTACGGACAACATATGGTCCTCTTCACCCTGGAGAACATTTGGCAGATTTCTGTCTTAGCCTGAACACATTAAGTAAAATTATCACCAGGGAAAAGTTTCAGAAAGGCTGTGCTTGCCCAAAACTAATTTAACAGCAAAACTTTTTTTAAACACCATATAAATAAAGCAATCACCTACTCAGTTAATGCAGCCTCACACATTCCCACATTGTGGGCATGTGGGTGTGCCCTTTGTATACACTACCATGGGTTGGAATACGTGTGTTCTGTGTGCTTTTGTTTGACTATAGTGTTTCATGTGCATCATAGACAAATAGCAGTTCTAGCAAAGAAGTGCTAGGTAGGTGTTTGATTGCTATACCCTGCTGTTTATAAAATCGTTTGTCATCAAATTTGTTTCTCACCCATCAAGAGATGGCTGGAGTTCAGGTGAAGGCGAGGGGGGATCTCACAACAACAAGTTACTGCCACAGACAGCATAATATTGGTTTGTCCTACTGCTCTGGTAAATGACTTTGCACAGCTGCAATGGATTCCAATGGTTTTCGGTGGTAAGTGCTACAAACTGAAAATGATGACAGTCAATGCCATTCATAAAAGAGCAGGGTGAAAAACCCTTCAAAATCTCCATAGCTTATGCAGATGCTTTTGAGTTGGTTATTCATGGCTCTGACAGCCTGTTGTCAAAGGTGGTGGGATTCACTGGCTCCTTCTCATCTTTAGTGAAGCCAGTTTTTATTCATTTACGTGATATTTTTGATTAAGGCTTGGCATTTGACCAGCATGTCAGGAGCTGAAATACTACATTTGGAACATTGCACTGTGAGGTTTTGTTTTGCAGCTCTGACTTAATGCAGCTATGTTTTACTGATAGGATATTTATTCTGACCAGGTCTTGATAGCTGGTACATCAGACTCAAGAAAACACAGAAAAATATTTTTACAGTCTGAATGTTTTGGTTTTTAACCAGACTGAACATCTGCTGTTGAAGTCTAAAGACATAGCCTCATATAGCACAATACCTGGAGAAAAACGATAATTACTGTATTTTTTAGTAATACAGTAATATACACTTACTGGACACTTTCTGCTTGCTAACAAATATTTAATCAGCCGATCACATTGCAGCAACTCAGTGCATATGGGCAGGTACACATGGTCAATATGACAGTGTTCAAACTAAGCATCAGAATGGGGAAGAAAGGTGATTTAAGTGATCTTGAACGTGGCATGGTTGTTGGTGTCAGTGTTTCAGAGTACTTCAAAGTATTTAAGAAACTGCTGATCTACAAGGATTTTTCCACAGCCATCTCCAGGGTTTGCAGAAAATGGTCTGACAAAGAGTCAAAGGATTGTTTTAAGCTAATAAGAAGGCAACAGTAACTCAACAGAGGTATGCAGAACAGCACTTCTGAATGCATAACATTTCAAACCTTGAAGCAGCAGACCACACCAAGATTATAATAGTTTTGGACATGATAGTTTAGTTTTATTTCCTTGTAACATTTTTTTCTCTAATTCAGTTAGTTTTAAGTAGTTTTTAGAGTGGTTTTGCTCATTTTGTATTAGTTTTTATTTTGTATTAATTTTTATTTTATTTATATTTATTTATTTATATTATTAGGTTGATTGTTAGTTTAGTTTTTGTTAGTCTTAGTTTTTTCATACTTTGTCAGGTGCAAGATTCAAGGTGCAACAAATGTATCGGTGCGTTCTCCTGCGTGCAGTGTATTAACTAGCCAGCATTACAGTCCACTATGGTTGTCACCTTTCTTCATGGCTGCGATGCTGGTTGTCTGCCTGAGCTGCTCAGAGAGCTAGCTTGGTTAGATACTCACTAAATAGACTTCTGTGCTGGGTCTTTGTGGAGCCTATGTACACAACCTACTGGCATTTATGCTTGTGTGAGCTGCATTATGTGTCTTAATTACCTTGTGGTTGTGTGGCGGGGGTTTGTATGCGGTGCCAGCTGACAGAAACAAAAAATGCTGGGACTTTTTCCCCTCCTTGGTCCTTGCTCTTTGTAGGTTTTTTGGGGGGATTTTTTTTGGCTGCGAACATATTTGTCCCTCTGTTTTTTTTGGTTTTTTTTTTTTTTTTTTTTACTTGGTTCATTCCCTCACATCCATTCCAATGGTTTCAGCAGTTTCTCTTGAGGAATTTGCTGACATTTGTGAATCCTTATATTGATGCTTTGATTATTATTCCTGAGTGTTATTCTTTCACTGATAAATTCAAAAACTGCGGCGAAAAGTAGCCGGAAAAGCACGAGAGGAGTCAACAGTGCAGACTGGCCGGTGAGCAGACACACACACACACACACACACACAGATTTGTGTGTGTGTTTGTGCTGCAACATTTCAAATGTAGGGTCAGAATTTGGCATCAACAACATGAAAGAATAGGTCCATCCCACCTCGTATCAATGGTTGAGAGTGCTGGTGGTGTTGGTCTAACAGAGCATCTTTGGGATGTCATGGAAGAGAAGATTTGCATCATGGATGTGCAGTCGGCAGCAACACTTTGACTCTATCATGTCAATATGGACCAAAATCTCTGAGCAGTGTTTCCAGCACCTTGTTGAATCTGTGCCACAAAGACTTATGACAGTTCTCAAGCCAAAACTGCATCCTGAGCCTAGCAAGGTGTAATAAAATGCCCTGTGAGTGCATATAGTTTTATATTTGTTAGTTACTTTGGTGACACAATAAAGTAAACGTGTCTTGTGCAAATACACTGGACAAATGCTAAGCACAACCAATATTTTAACTGCAATCCTCAAGTGGGGGAACAGTGTTAGACTGATAGAACAATACAAGTGTTGACTCAGCAGCAGGGGGCATGGCAAGTTTAATGATTGTTTGGATCCCATTTCACAGTATCTAACACTATTACTGTGTGTGCTTTTTAATTGATACAATTTGAGTATTTATAATCGTATGCTCTTTGTTTACAATAAATAGTCAAGCATGTAATTGTCTCTCTGGGCATTTATTCAAGTTTAATTATTGTCACAAATAGAATAATTAGAACACTTGGAGATACAACTCAGTCTCACAGCAGTGTTTCTGGACATGACATTTACATTGTTTTTGTGTTCCTCAACATGAACTTCAAAACATTATTTCCTGTCCCTGGACATGATTTTTCATCAATCTGTTCACTTATGTACTAATTTGTGTCCATGTACATGTAATTAATATATTACACTTTTAAAAGGCCAATAAAGGATGCATGGAGAGGTCGCAGGGCTTGGTGGAGCAAATCATTTTGCCACTCACACCAGTGACCAAGTTTGATTCATACGCCTCAATTTTCACACATCAGTTGAATTATTTTTAAATATGCTATTTAGTAAAAATAAGTCACTTAATTATGTTTAGGTATTCACAATGACTTGGTTGGGTTATTCATTAAAAACTACAAGGCTCATGGTTTGGATTAAAATGCAGTAGTTGCCATTTATTATAAAATTTTGTTTTCTTGATTTTCTTCCCACTTTCTCTTGACAAAATACATGCCTCTCACACAAAATCCATTTTTATTGAAAAACATTACCGATTTGTGACCACGAACATGGGACAGCATTTTGTGTCTATTTCATAAACTGCCATGTAACGGAGCTGAGTGTAAATAATTTACACTACCCAGGATGTGGTAGTTTTTAAAAGCCACTTACTCAGTTGTGAAAAGTACATCAATAAAAATATTCCACGTTTTCCAAATATTCCAATGTTACAAAATATTTATGAGATTAGAACTTCAGAAATGACCATGCCTGCTGACAGATGTTACCTGTTTCCATATTTTGTTTATTTCTGCACGAGAGCAAACCTGGTCTCATTGTTCTGTCGTTCCTGTTTGAAACAACTGGCATTTAGCCAGCTTAATAAATGCTGGAATGGGTAAGTAGCACACAAATCACATTTAGCTTGCTGACAAATGTGACCTGCCTAAAACATTGTTTCAGGGTGATATCTTCTGGGTTTCACAAGCAATTTATTTTTTTCTTTCTGTTGTTTTTTTTTCTTTCCGACAGCTGAAGCCGAGTATATTATTCCATGAAATTCTATTCTATTTAAAATCATTTTGTGTAAGTAATTTTAAAAGCCTGAGACTCCAAAAACTTTGTGTGACTAAGTGAGTAGTCAGTTTTACACAGATGTGGATTTTTTTATTTTTATCTTTTACAAGAAACTTGTTATATAGACCTACAGAGGGAAAAAATGTGTAACTGGCTTTTTCTGTAAAGCAGAAAATTATAGTACATACAATATACTTTATAGCAATAGTCATATCAGTGACATGGTTTCCTAACCCTTTGATTAGGTGAAATATGATTTTTGCCTTAAAAGCCCATTAATACCTGGAATTACTTCAGCGTCTTTCATTCCTATAGTTCTTTATTCTTGTGGTATATATTTTCATAAATGTGTTTGATGACTCTGTGTTTTCTCTTGCAAAGCCACCAGCTCTGATTCCCTCTGTGGTCTGTGGCCCAAAAGCAGCAGCACCGCAATTATTGATGAGGTTCCCTTATCAATAATTCAGCCATACATCTGATTAGCCAATAGGATTGATGATAGGGCTCTGCACTGAATCCTCACACATCAATCCCGTACTTGGCCCTGGGCTGTTGTTATCTCTCCCTCCATGTATTTCTGCCTTTCTGTCTTTGTCTCTATCATTCTGTCTTTTGCTGCCCATCTTTCTCTGTCTGCTGTCTTTCTTCTCCATATAAGCATATTGGTTTAGCTGTCATTTTCTTCTCTCTTCAATGTTTTCACTCCTATCCAGCCAATCGCTCTACATTACAGATATCCCACTGCCTCACCTTTTTGTCCTCGTATTTTTTGCAAGTCAAGTGTGACAGGCTGCTACTTTATCCCTACAGCGCTCCACTTACACCAACAGGTGTCAAATGTCACTATAGCAAGAAGACAAGTGAGTACAGCAGAAAAATCACGGAGGTGACACTGTATGTGTTTGTGTCATGGGAGAGTCAAAAGAGACTGAAGTGAGAGAAATCTGAGTCAGTGGGTATTCAGATGGAACAGAGCGCCTTTTCCAGGACAGCAGGGATGGATACCCACGCTGCTTCCGCTCACAACCCCCGTGAGCACAGCAGAAGCTGAAGAAGTAAAATATGTGGAAATGTGTGCATGAGTGATTCTCTGTGGGGGGGGGGGGGGGGGGGGGGGGGGGGGGGGGGGGGGGGGGGGGGGGGGGGGGGGGGGGG
>JAVDPK010001648.1:196654-215951 GCA_034780415.1 Cichlasoma orientale
AAAAATAAATATGTTTGGCACATCCATGCATTCGGGTGATCATTCCGATTTGCAAAAACTGCCAGACATGACAGGTAAAAAAAAAAAAAAAAAAAAAAAAATATCGTTGGTATTATTGGTACCAAAATCATTTGGTTAGGTTCAGCTTGGCACTGTCTAATGTGTTCCGGGCATTGTGGATTTCTTGATGTGTTCCAAATTAAACACTTACTTTCTTTGTCCTGCCTGAAAAATACTTTAGCATGGTGGATTGTTCCTTTGCCTCCCTCTATGACAGGACTAATTGTTACTAAGTGGGGGTAGCTTGCTGACATGCATAGAGGAACTGGTGGTGGGCCATAGACAAACAGCAGATGTGTCAGACAGAGACCATGTTAAGACATAAAGGGATTATTTTAATGGAAAATAGCTTTAAAAATAGGGGTTTAATAGGTCCCTGGAGAGGGAAGTTAAAGAAAGTGAAACTGAAGCTCTGTCAAAAACAGAGAAATTTGACAATTATCCCTGCAAAACTTGTTTGGAATCTTCCAGGTTATTATATGTCAATATTTGCAACAACACCCTTATCAGGAAGTGTAGACAACTTTGCCAGTTGATAAGGATGAATTTGTAAACCTTTCTCGCAACCAGATACCAGCAATGGATCCTGACTGAGCCTTCAATTTAGATTTTCTGCCTGCCAAGTTGGTAAATGTGAAGTAAATCTGCCTTATTATCTTCTGATGTGTTACTTGCTTTTCTTTGTCAGTCCTCATCGACAGTAGATCGAGTTGGGCATTCTGCCATGGCCGGCTTGATGAGCAGGATGCACCTGCAGACAAGTATTTCACCAGTCTTCCAATTTTCATTATCAGTGGGGTGGACATGTTTTTGTGAGGTGATTGTTGCAATTCTGGCCCACTCCTGGATCAATGCCCGAGTAGGTAAGCATTAATACAGTCATTACTTGGTAGACTGCTGACAAATGATCTAATACATAAATTCATGAAACTGTGTCATCTGTGGTGCAAATAGTAGATAAGCTGTGGAATGTTCTTCTGTCTCCTGTGGGTTTTTTTTTTCTTCTGGATTCGTAACATGTAACATGCTGTGACTCAGTGTGAACTTATAGCCCGCTGGTCAAGATAAATGATCATCTAGGAGTTTTCCTGCTTTAGATGTATGAGATGTGCCTGCCTCAGTCAGCAGTCTTCATTAGTGTTAATATGTCTTGCTTTCACCTTCCTTGCTCTATTTTTCATCCACTGTCCCTCACTTTCATCACCACAGCAAAGACAAGGGGCCCCGTAACAAATTGCCATAATAAAAGAGATTATTAAAGCGCGCTCCATGTTTTAAAATATAACATTGGGCTATTTTTTTCTAGGAAGTAATCAGTTATTCTCCTTTCCCTTTTGGGTTACACTCTTTCTGTTTTGGTTCTCTCCGGTCCACCTCTCTCTATCTTTCTCTCTCTTTCTCACTCTTTGCCATATAGCTTTATAGGTCTGAATGTTGATGACAGTTGGGACTGTGGCAGATGGCCAAGAGCAGGAAGACATGAAGAAATGGAGGAGAGGAAGGAGATTGAGGGAGGGGCAGTGGGTGGCGAGAGGGACAGAGATTTGCAAACAAATTTAATAACTAGCCTGCAGAATGGAATCACTTTGCCAGCTTTAGAATTGCTCACCTCCCTGAAAGAGAGTGAGAAAGAGTAAGCGAGTGGGATATTGAAAAGAGAGAGGGTGGGGATGGGGAGGGAAGATGCTGTATTAAAGGACTGGAGAAAATTTGAAACGTGTCACATCAATTTCAGCCACTGCAGTTATCAGGCTGTTTGCTTTACACCTGAATACTTGGCTGTAAGAGAGAAGAAGCCAGGGAGGAAAGAAGAGGGAAAGAGAGAAATAAAGAAAGTGGAAGCGGGGACTGGAGAAAGGCATGTTAGCAAAGGCTAAGTTCAAGGCAGCGGGAAGGGAAGGGTGAGATGAAGCAGATTTAAATATTCAAACAGCTCTTTTCCATTAAAAAAATGTCACTGAAGAGGAAGTCTAATCAAAATACGATGAGCATAATTTAAATACTGGATACTGATAATTTAGGAAAAAAAAACACTTTTTTTTTTGAAGAAAGGAAAAACCTAATCAGCCAGCATCTTGTTCAAATGGCCCCAAAATAGGCCTCATTATCAGTGATCAGTGAGTTCTCAAAATCATTATGACAGTCATTGTCATAGTCTGTCAAGGACTCAGTATGATGCCTTAGTGCTGAAGCATCAAAAGAATTAGGTTATAATCAGTGTTTTTCCCCTTTTTGTCTTTTCATAACACCTTTTTCAGAAAGTATCTGCCATTTAAACCCAGAGGACTGAATTTAAGATCAGGTGAATCAAAGTAAAATATGTTTCATGTCTACTTTGTTTAAATGATTTGGTAGCGTCAGTTTATATGAAACATTATATATATTTAATACACAGTACCAGTCAAAAGTTTGGACACACTTTCCCATTCTAGTGATGGGAAGTTCGGCTCTTTTTAGAGAGCCGGCTCTTTCGGCCCCCAAACGGCTCTTTACTTATTTTGATTTGCAGCCTCATATTTTAGCCTAAATAAGCAAAAATGAATGGTTTGTGTGCCGAGAAGCCCTTTTGCCTTCAGTCTTTTTATGATAAATTTTATAATTGCTTTATTTTGTGCATTTGTCCTGTTAAAAACACTCTTTTGTTTAACATTTTAAATAAACTTTTAATCGAACACAGGACAAACACACTGACTTATTTTGCTTTGTGTTGCAGTAGGACAGGTTATAGTTGCAGTTTTGGGGAGGGCGGTGGATTCCACAACAGTTGTTGTTTGTTTGGGACCAGACTCACCAAGGTCGGTAGATGGAGGCCGAGCTTGCCCTCTCTCCTCTAACTGCACCAAGGGATGGACAGTTCTTACTGTATATGTAGGTGCAGGTTTGTGGTGGAATCTACTCTCACTGTAATTTTCAATTTGCAATGATGGCACTATGCTCTGCTATTTTCAGTTTCCCTATTCCATTCAAGTGTGTCCAAACTTTTGACTGGTACTGTATGAAAAATTCCCCACTCTCCCTGTGGGTGGTCTTTGTCTTCCAAGTTCAGGTCCTCTACCAGAGGCCTGGGAGCTTGAGGGTCCTGCACAGTATCTGAGCTGGTCCCAGGACTGCGCTCTTCTGGACAGCAATGTTGTTGGATGGATGTTGTTCCTGGAATCTGCTGGAGCCACTCTCCCAGTTTGGGGGTCTCTGCCCCGAGTGTTCCGATTACCACAGGGACCACTGATACCGTCACCTTCTACATCCTCTCTAGCTCTTGTCTCAGCCCTTGGTATTTATTGAGCTTCTCGTGTTCCTTCTTCTTGATGTTGCCATCATTTGGTATTGCTACATCACTATGGCTTTCTTCCTCTGCTTGTCCACCACTACTGTGTCTGGTTGGTTAGCAATCACACACTTGTCTGTATCTGGAAGTCCCACAGAATCTTAGTTCGGTCATTTTTGACCACTCGTGTGGGTGTATCTCATTTTGACCTCTGGACTTCCAGGTCATACTCAGCACAGATGTTCCTGTATACTATGCCAGCCACGTGGGTATTGCATTCCACGTATGCCCTGCCTGCTAGTATCTTGTACCCTGCTGTTATGTGCTGGAATGTCTCAAGGGCATCTCTGCACAGCCTGCAGCTGGTGTCTTGCCTTGTGTGGTAGACCCCAGCTTCTATTGATCTTGTGCTTAGAGCTTGTTCCTGTGCTGCTATGATTAGTGCCTCTGTGCTGTCTTTCAGCCCAGCTTTGTCCTGCCATTGGCAGGATTTTTCAATATCATCCACTTCTTCTATCTGCTGGCAGTACATGCCATGCAGAGGCCTGTCCTTCCATGATGGTTCCTGTTGGGTTACTGCTGCCCGAGGTACTTACTAAGCATATGATCCTTTGTCATCGAGAAAGGTGTGATATATGTACATCATACATATATATGTATGTATATGTATCCATAAGTACATCTTCCTGATGTACTGTACTCATGGATCTTTGTTGTTTCATCCAGGATACTTTTGCTACTTTTTATTACAGGTTATGACACTCACTAGTCCTCAGCCTTTTGATTCTGTTGTGCAAAAATAAAATCAGTGAACATTCATTCATGTCCTGCACAGCTAGCCTTGTGACCATGACAGCTATGTTCACCGAGAGAACAACCAGAAGCAAAAGCTGTTGCAAGCCAATTTTGTAAAGAGTAAATTTTATAAATTGTGTTAGAGGGATCTCATTTTTTACTATAAAAAGTATTTGCAAATAATATAAATCTAATTTGTAGACAGGACAGGGCAGTTATCATGAACCATTAATTTAAAAAATTGTAAGCATTTCGTGGGACTGTACTTGGGATATTTGCAATGACAATAAATTGAATCTAATCTAATCTAATTATATTTCAGAAACAATTTGTTTGTTTACAGCCAATACATTATGCAAAAATATATGTGTATACGGCCAAAAACTGAAATTCCAGAAAAAAAAAGTTCTACACTACAAAAAAAAAGAAAGAAAATAAAGCCCTTCTACCCAGATATAAATTTCTTCATGAAGCAGACAGCTTGGAGTCGAGAGTAAATTCAAAAACAGCAGAAGGGTGAAACTACATTCCCAAGAACCTTTTGTTCCCAATATAGATATAACTTTATAGAATAATTAAATATTGTTCAACATGGTGTACCCCACACTCCTACAACACACTCCCAAGGTTAGGTGAGACGGTGTTTTTAGGCACTATGTGAGTTACTTTAAGTTAACTACAGAAACACATTCCCAACCATTTACATTCTTTTTTTGTCTTTTTTTTTTTATCACATATGACCAGCTCCTATGAGGCAAACAGTGGGCACCGCCAGTCAATCCTAGACCTAATACAGAGAGGCAGACAACCAATCATGCTGACATTCACACCTACAGACAATTTAGAATCACCAGTTAACCTAAAGTGCCTGTCTCTGGAATGGAAGCTGAGGTACCGAGGGGATACCCAGACACAGGGAAAACATACAAACACACAGAAAGGCCCCAGACACTGAGCCCCCATGCCACCCAGCTATATAACCTAAACTTCAATTAAGGCACTCGTTGTTTTCAGCATTCTACAATGACTTTTTTTTCCTGAATATAATTTCCCTTTAACAGTAGTTCTGTTTGTGCTGAAACAGTGATCTGCTGAAAAACATAAAATTAAATTTTACTTAAAAACTGAAACATTTTTTATGTGAAGGCCTTTTTATTTCATATGACCTGACTGGACTTTTAATGGATCTGGACATGGATGTGGACTACATTCTGCCCATAATTACTCAGAATTCTCAATAATTTTCCCAATCTGCTTAATAGCACCTTGCTGTGTAGCCATGAATAAAGAATATTTTACTGGCACAGAATTGTGGCCATTCCATTCGTTAAGAATGGTGATACTGTCCCCAGTCTGGTTAATTGCTGGTCTAAATTAATTTTAATAAAAACGAACGCCCCTCCTCACTTATCCACATCTCCCTCTTGTTCCATCACTCAATCCTTCTCCATCTGAAAAGTACTGAGTGGAGAGAGACTCATAATAAGATATTAAACCATTAAATTTTTGGTCATTTCTCTGAAACTGGAATGGGTTAACAAGGATTTTAAAAAGTCCATTTATTCACATCATAAGTAAAAAAAAAAAAAAAAGAGAGAAGCTGCTTCTCTGGGGGTTTTGTCATACCTTCTGTCACTTTAATGAACAAATAATTGATGCATGATGTGTACAATAAACATCTGAGACTGGCACCTTCAGAGCCACATTTCAAGCATGACTTTTTATCCACATGTTGTACATGTTCTTCACCATGCTGCTTTCTATAAAGCTGTATTTGTAGTTATAATACATGCCTGACACCCTGTTTTAATTTATGACAAAAAAAGGATGTAGAATTGTGTTGCTCTAAAGAAATGTATGAGCACCTAAAAATGTATGAAAATCAAAATTATACAATAAATACTGCATGGTAAAATTAAACATGATAATGAGACTTGTTTTCTAGTAATAAAAGGTTTTTGTAGGTTTTGATCGTACATTTTGCGCTTTTTTCACTAATAAAGAATTAATTTTTTTTTTTTTTGGTTAAACTAACACTCTTGTAAATTTTTACCATTTTCAAAATTCAGTCATATAAATAGTTACACATTGTTGCAGAACTAGAAAGGAACAAGCAGTATGATAATATGTGAGTGAAGTTGAGCACAGTGCCTAACCAAAATAAAACTTAATGACAAACTAATAGTTTATTCATTTCACGGCAGCAAACATTCTGAAGAGGGAATTCTTGTGTTGCATTTATTACATTTAATAGCTGAAGAAATAAAATTACTTGAGGCAGAATTTATACAACTTTTTATTATTGTTTGGCTTCCAATTATTTAGTAACTTGTACTATATTAAAGCTTCATTTAGTCATTTATTTTTATTTTATTTTTTATTTTTTATGGACTTGTTTGACTGGTCTGAAAATACTGCTGAAGTATCCTATTAAAGGCCCAGATGAATTGTAGTTTTTGAATCATTATATGCTGAAAGTTTACATTTTCTTTTTTGCCCAATGATGCCTTTTTTGAAAAATATAGCCTTTATTACAAGTACTTACATTAATGTGTTCTCACCACTTGATTTTTTCCGTGGCTTATTAAAAAAAACAAAAAACAAAAAAACAAGAACAAACAAACATACACCTCTCACTGTGCTTTAATTCTCAGTGAGCTTTCATTTGAATCAATAAAACAGCAGTTCACATTTTCTGCCCCATCACTTCCTCCTTTTGTTGCTTTTTATTACAGTTTCCCTGCATGTAAAGATCAATAGCACATAGACCTTTAATGACACAGCACTATTGCTAGTTTTGCCATATAAGAAAGCGAACACTACCTGCGTTAAATCAGCTGTGCTTTTGTGCAGGTTTGACTGTCTCTGTTTGAACTCGCTGCTGCTGAGGTTATTGATGCCATCTCATAATACAACTTCTTCATTTTTGTCAGAGCTGAGGAAAGACAAAAACCAAAATTCTGAGAAGAAGAAGCCATTGCGCAATTAATATGCTTAAAGTGCACAACACCAACTGTATGATTCTATCAAACAGTACTTCACAGTTTAAAACTGGGCCAATTTTCCATTAGTTTCTATCTTGACCTGTTCAATTCATTTTAACATTTTTACTCTTCTACTCATGTCATGTCCAGGTGTACATATCATCACTCATTCCCAGGAATGCTACAAATCTGATCTGAGCCTTCTTTCATAATTTAGAGTATGACAAATTTGTGATGCCCCATCCCTCCCACACTCATAACTATGCAGTAACATTTGACGAACACCTCACTTTTCAACATGCTGCTATTTGGACTAAAGCTGCACCTTTCCATCTTTAGTGTGACTTTGTGATTTGAAGACAAGGGATTTTGTATTTTTTGGAGGTTGTTAATATTTTTCCTTTCTTGTGTTTACGTTTGTTTTTGTTTGCACCCCCTCATGTCCCGCTAAAGTCCAAAGTTGACTTTACCTGATTTTTTTTTACCTGTAACTGTGAAATCGGAGAAGTGGCTCCAGCAGATTCCAGGCACAACATCAGAGGTCTCTGTCCATAAGACTGCAGTCCTAGGAACAGCTAAGATACTGTGCAGAACCCTTCAACTCCCAGGCCTCTGGTAGAGGACCTGAGACATTTTGACATTTTTTTCTTCCTCATCTTTTCAGATTGTTTTTTTCACTAGTTTGGCCAGGGTCAGTGTAACTACTGGTAGCATGAGGTAATACCTGGACCCTACAGTTGTTGCACAGATAGTCCAGCTTCTTCACAATGGCACATGATTATCAGATATTTTGCTGTGTCTCCCAGTGCAGATTCCAGGAGACAGGCAGTTACTCTAGGAGAGCTGGACAAAGCCATAGAAGGTCCTTAACCCATCAGCGGGACCGGTATCTGCCTGTTTTGTGCAAGGAGTAAAAGGATGAGCGCTGCCAGAGCCCTACAAAATGACTTCCAGCAGCCACTGGTGTGAATGTCTCTGACCAAACAATTAGAAACAGACTTCATGAGGGTGGCCTAAGGGCCCAACGTGAAGCCCGAGGTACCGTGAAGCCCGACTGGCCTTCGCCATGGAATACCATAATTGGCAGGTCCACCACTGGTGCCCTGGAGAAGAAGAGTCTGGAGAAGCCGAATTAAACTGCTTGTGACATCATGCATGGTGGTAAATAATTTATCACTAAAAGCAACAGTAAATAAAACATATGTATCTATTTTGTGTTGGAGCTCAATATGACAATATTAATAAAAACTAATAACAGTAGCACCTTATCATAAAAACAGCACAACTTTGGAGCAGTTGCAATGTTACGGAGCATGGCATATGTTACAAAAAGCATTGATACGAGTCTCTCAGAGAGTGTAGAATCTTTTTTGTGTGTCCTTCACTCCACCATCCTCTTCACTGTGTTGTGCAATGTCATGTGCTCTTATTGGTCAACATCAAAGACAATTTGTAGAAAATGTCACAGGAAACAAGACCAGGAATAAAAAATCTTTTTGACAATGCAGCACGAGTTGTCATCAACAATGATACAGGAGTTGTTCTAATAAGGTTGGAAAACTGTCCTCAAGATGAATGTCATGGTAGAGGAATATACCCTAAGAACATAAAAATTAAATAAATAAATCAAAAAAAAACTGTGCATGCTGGAGCACAATACAAGGTTTAAAATGAGGGGACAGGCACGCTATTCCAAGAGGGGAAAATTTGTCTCGAGTTTGGATTATAATAGCAGTGCCTTGAAAAAAGAATGGATGAATGTAGGGGGAATTTAATATAGATATACCAGGATTTCAGATGTACCTGGTTCATCAGTGTGTGTGTGTGTGTGTGTGTGTGAGTGTGTGTGTGTGTGTGTGTGTGTGTGTAGGTGTGTGCATGTCTGTGTGTGTGTGTGTGTGTATGCGTGTTTCTGTGCAGAAATTGTGGAGAAACTGGCTTGATTAGTATAGCACTAATCAGACTTAAGCACACCCAGTTAAACCACTGTCCTGAAACAAAGTCGAATGCAGAAAGTCAGCTTAATAGGTGTAATACTTTCCCTTTATAGTAAGAATCTGAATCTGAATCAGCTTCATTGAACAAGTATGTGTACACATACAAGGAATTGAACTCTGGTTATTGCTTCACTCCCAGTGTACGCAACAGAATTGACATCAGAAAATAGCAACATGACACAGTAACATAGAGCATATGTATATTTACATGTGCAATAGTACAGTGGTGCACAGTGCAAAGATGCTGGAATAAATTATGGAATAAATAAAGGATGGATAACTTTTTACTATATATACAGTATATACAGTATCTGTAGATATACAATACCAGTCATATATATACAGTACCACTTGGTAAGAAGTCATCCGATATGAGTTGGGGACTGAGTTATATACTGTAGAGGCAGTGTCCTTATACGTAAAACATTCTGTCATGGTACCCGGAGCGCTCTCTGGTGGGCCACCAGTTTTCTTTTGTTTTTCTTTGTCTCGCTCCCCTCTTTGCTCTGTCTGTGTGTTTGTGGGCATGTTATGTACATGCTTCGGTGGAAGGTGTCCTCCCTGCTGCAGGCATCTCACCTGTGGGAGATCACCTAATCGGCACACCTGCCACAGATGGAGGCTCATCAGGGGCAGACTATTTAAGACTGAAGAAACTCCTCAGTCACTGCCAGATTGTTGTATCTGTAAGGTGCAGTACTGAGGCTCCAGTGCTGTGATTAAATTCCTGTGCTATTCCTTCTCTCTGTGCAGACTCAGCCGGTTCCAGAAGAACTTTGTGCTAGGAAGTTTTTTGTGTGTGTGCCTGCAGACCCTTGACCCGGTAACTGAGGAGACCCTGGAGGGAAAACGGCATTTCTTCCACTATTTGCATCTGCTTGCGATTAACCCACAATAAACACTTCGTTTTTCTCTACTCAGTATCCCGCAAATGAGTCCTTCTCTGCCCAATTCATGACACATTCATTCTTCATACTACAACAATCAAAGATACAAAAGTAACACAACAATGATGCTAATTATGCATAAAAGGTAGATGCAGTGGGTGAATGGGGAAAAAAATGAACTTGAAGAGAAAATATGCAACCTAGGAATAAATGTGAAGAAGCAGTAACCATCACCACAAAAACACCTGATAAATACAGCAGTAAGTTTAGAAGGAAAGAATTGTATAACAGGAAAGAAATTTAAAGTTCTTTAAACCTAACTAACAGAGAAGAAGGTTGGTTACTACCCACGTGTGTCTGAGCTGAGTGCTGAGTGGTGGTGTGTCAGAAAAATGGGTGTACCAGCATGTTTGGCGGTTGCTACGCAGGACAGGATTGGAGACCTTCAAGATGTTGCTACACAAAGGAACTCAAAGTTCTATACAGAATGATGGTGTTTTCATACATGAAGTTTTTAAAGCCAATTCAAAGATGCATCTGACCAATCATGGATGTGTTTGTCATTCAAGGAGAGGGGGGTGTCAGTGTTGAGTGTATGCTTTGAAGTACCCACCAAGGGTTAAGAGGGTATTCACAAAAATGTGGCTTTTTAGTTTACTGTTAATGAAAAGAAAGTGATGTAAAAGTAGAAAGAAATGCTCAGTGTATCATGGGAACTCCTGGAGTAAAATTTGTGATTATAGTGTCAAAACTAAGGGTTACTTGATGCAGCCCTAGCTGTAAGTTGGGAGAAGCACCTAACACCTGCAAGCTTTGCTTCCTCTTTTAACTTTCAGAAATTTAATGAATCGGTGAAGTGCTTCATTGGAATGATATAATACTATAAGATTTTAAGTATGTGGCATGGTGGTTTGCATTTTTGCCTTACAGCAAGAAGGTCCTAGGTTCAAATCCACCGTGGCCGGGGCCTTTCTGTATGGAGTTTGCATGTTCTCTCCATGTTTGCATGGGTTTTCTCTGGGTCCTCCAGTTTCCTCCCACTGTCCAAATGCAGTTAGTAGGGTTAGGTTGATTCTATTGGTGATTCTAAATTGCCCATAGGTGTGAATGTGAGTGTTAATGGTTGTCTGTCTCTCTGTGTTAGCCCTGTGACAAGTTGGCGTGTACCCTGCCTCTAACTCTATGACAGCTGGGATAGGCTCCAGCCCCGCAGTGACCCTGAAAAAGATAAACGGAAGAAAATGGCTGGATGGTCAAGGCTAATTAATTTTCATTCAATAACAAATCAGAAATAAATGTCGAGTATGAAAACTATTTCAAAGATTTTTTTTTTTTTTTATGTGCTTGTGTCACTTCAATGGGTGCTTGAATAATATAATTTCCCCCATTTAATCTGACATCATTTAAAAGCAGTGCAGTCTTTTTCTAAATTCATACGAACAGCTGGCAAACATGATGATTGCTCTGAGCTATTCTGAAAGCTCTGCGTACATTGTCAACTAAAAGGTGTTATTTTGGTCAGTTTGACCTGAAGCACAAAATTTCAGGAAATATCAGTGTTTACCTTTCAATCCTTAGTTGTTTTTATTTCTAATAGTGTAGTTGGTGACCTGATATTGTCCTCTACTTGTAAAATATCATCACTTACTTTGCTTTCTCTGTCAGCCACCCACACATGACACCATTAGCTGGTACTGCTGGATGCGTTCAGACAGGCCAACACAGAAGACAGCCTTGACAGTGTCTGTACATAGTGTTTGCTGTTAAGCTAGTTCATTTACTTCAGGAAACCAACATCAACACAAAAAGACCCCTCTCTGAGAATTAATTCAGCAGTCCTTCTAAGCTAGTCCCAAGTTGTGGGGCTGTAACTGGCTCCAACTGTCTAATTGTGTGTTACTGGATGTATGTCATTGCCCTGCATCAGTTAAGGTCCCTTTGAATCCTTCATTAGTCCTGTCTGTATGGTTTAATTTTATCCTGGCGCTCATGACTCACCGAACACACACACACCAGCACACAAGCACAAATGGTCAGAAACTTCATGGAGTTTTGAAGTCGCTGAGCAACAGTCAGCCTGCTTGCTACCTCTTTCAGCAAAGTGGAGGACCCCCCGCTGGGCGTTAAAGCATACTAGGAGACTAAGTCCCAGTTCCAATCTGGCACCTACATCCTCCCACACTGTGATGAGTGTAGCTCCATATGGAGTCACACTTGCAGCTTCTGGACTGTCTCCTAATAAACGGGTAGAGTGGCAAGTTTTAAGGATGCCCTTCCTTTCTCTGACAGAAACAGGAACCAAGAATCAGCATCTTATATCACTATCAGATGGAATATTAAGATTATCTCTATCACCCAATAGAAAATGTGCCTATTTGAGTTTAATTTCCATCCATCCATTTTCTTCCACTTATCTGGGCCCAGGTTGTGTAAGCACCAGCCTTACCTCACTCTCAAACTCCCCTCTCTTTAGCCACGTCCTCCAGCTTATCCACCTCACCCAAGAGGTGCTGAGGAGCCATCCTAGTGAGATGCCCAAACCACCTCACCTGGCTCCTTTGGATGTTGAGGAGTAGTGGCTCTACTCTGAGCCCCTCTTGAATGACAGCACTCTTCACCCTATCTCTATGGGAGAGGCCAGCCACCCTTCAGAGGAAGCTCGTTTCTGTCACTTGTTTTCATGATCTCGTTCTTTCGGTCACTACAAAAAGCTTGTGACCATAAACCAACAGCTTTCCTTTTACAGTCAGTTCTCACTTCATCAAGATGGACGGGTACAGTGTCCACATAATCAGCAGCTCCAATCTGTCTGCCAATCTCCAGCTCCCCTCTTCCCTCACTTGTGAACAAGACCCTGAGACTTGGGGCAACAAATCGTTCCTGACACGGAATGGGCACTCCACCCTTTTCCATGGCCTCAGACTTAGAGGTGCTAATTCTCATACACACCACCTCACACTCTGCTGTGAACCACTCTAGTGTGAACTGGAGGCCACCACCTGATGAAGCCAACAGGACCACATCATCTGCAAAAAGCATACATTTGATTCTGAGGTGTATTGCCTGCAATACTCACACTGAAGTTGTACAGGGACTGAATGGCTCATAACAATGGGCCAGACAGCAACCCCCAAAGGATACCCAGAGGGACGTGGTCGAATGTCTTTTTCAAGTCCACAAGACACATGTAGACTGGATAGGCATAGTCGGTCCAGCGTTACATGACCATGATGAAAATCGCATTGTTCCTCCTTAATCTGAGGTTTTACTAATGGATGAATTCTCCTTTCCAGCACCCTGGCATAGACCTTCCAGGGGAGGCTGAGGAGTGTAATTCCCCGGTAGTTGGAACACGCCTTCTTGTCCCTTTTTTGAAGATGGGAACCACCACCCCAGTCTGCCAATCCAGTGACACTGTCCCAGATATCCGCACTATGATGCAGCGGTGTGTCAACCAAGACAGCCCTACAATATCCAGAGCCTTAACTACCACAGTGACCTTGCCCCCAGTGACAGGCGAGTAATCCACCCCAACCCCAGACTGTGCTTCCGCTGCGGAAGGTGTGTCAGTGGGATTAAGGTGGTCCTTGAAGTATTCCTCCCATTGCCCGACTAAATCCACAGTTGAAGTCAGCAGTCCCACACCGCACTACACACTGTGTGAGTAGAGCACTGCTTTCCCCTCCCAGGTCACCAGACAGTTTACCAGAATCACTTTGAGGCAATTCAAAAATCTTTTTCCCTGGCCTCACTAAACTCGAAGCTTTTAGCTTTAGCCACCATCCAAGCCACATTCTGCTTGGCTTGCCAGTACCTGTCAGCTGGCTCAGAGGATGCTGTCTGTCCAGCAGCCTCTCCTGCTACCTGATCCAACTCACAACCAGGTGGTTATCAGTTGACAGCTCAGGTCTACTCTTCACCCAAATGTGCAGAACATACGGCCACAGATCTGATGATATTATTGCAAAAATGAATCCTCCACCTGCGACCTAGGGTGTCCTGGTGGCACATGCACTTATGTATATCCTTATGTTCGAATAATGTGTTTTTTTTTTTTAAGGGTAAACTATAGTTTGCATGGAAGTCCAATAGCAGAACACCACTCAAGCACAGATAACACAGGGCTGTTCCTCCCAAATACGCCCTTCAGGTCTCACCGTCGTTGTCCACGTCAGTATTTGACTCTCTTAGTAGGATGACGAAGACACTAGATAGACCAAACTTCGGCACCCTCCCCAGGCCTGGCTCCTGGGGAGGGTGCAGGTAAACTGTTCCCTTTACCGTTCTTGCATAGGGGTTGTCTCAGTTGCTCTTTGTCTGACCCCTCACACAAGTCCAGTTTCCCTTTAGGGTCTTTTGGCCCCTGGGAGGGTCCCCAGACTACATAACCCCTGGGATCACTGGGACATACAAACCCCTCCACCACAATAAGTTGGCAATTAGTGGAGGGGGATTTAAATTTCATTCAGGCTTTTTTTTAACAGTATGAAATGCAACTTGTGTCAGTTCCTTTCTTCTTCTTGCTCTTGTTCTTCTTCTTTCACTTCTTCTTCAATTCTGACATTTATAAAAACTAAAATAAAGCTTAACAAAAAATTATAAAGCACCTTTCATAAGCATATACAAAATTATATATGCACAGGTATAGAAAATTTCCATGAAAACCTTTCATTTAATTTAATACTGCGACTGTCCTGAAATAATTACATACAACTAATTTTCATAAGTGTATATCTTTGTATTAGAAACAAACAGGTGCTGCTCCTCACAGTATTGTGGTTAGTAAGCCTGCAAACTGGCTTAAAGTGTACAGGGAGAGCATATAGGGGCCACATTAGAATTAAGCCAATGCTGTTCCCGTAGAAGAGTCAGAGAAGAAAACATTTAAGTAATGCAAAGTAAGTTATGCAAAAAACAATTTGTGAATTCATCAGTCTATATTATGATTCACAGAGAACCAGACATGTCATTGAAGTATGTGTTAGAGTTTGTGTTCATGCTTTGCAGCTTTCCTATGGGTACTACTGTCATTAATATAATAAGGCTATACAGTGCTTTACACAATCAAATTGTTTGTGATTTACTTCTCAGTTTTTACACAATTACATTGCAGAGCTTCAAGCATAAATATCTTTCAATTTTTATACTGCACTCATATATCATCAAATTAAATCTTTTGTCTCTGAATCACCCCAGTGCTTAGACTTGTCTAGAATGATTGGCTTGTGTGAAGTAGTAAAGTTCAGTGTTCAATTTTCCAGCTCACAAAGCAGTTGTGACACATTAGCACATCTGGTCCCTTTACAACTACAAGTTGTTACCATATGAGACAGCAGTTTATGGCCAAAGTTAAATAAAATTTATAAGCATTAAACTGCTGAAACATTTTATAATTCAACGAGAAGGCAGAACACATGCTGTATCAGAATTGTAAACACATTTTTGTTGTTTATTGTCTTTTATCCTCCCATAAAAAAAAAATGAAATTTCAGTTCTGCCTTCCTTCTTACCGTTTCTCTCTTTCCCTATTCTCCAACTGACCTAAGTCTCTAGGTATTGGGACTACAGTTAATGACAGACAAAGGTAATCAATGCACTGCACGACTCCTGTTAAGCCCCTCTATCCTATTCTCATGCATTACTAGCCTCTGTCCTTCATTACCTATTCAACTTCTCAGGTTTGCTGCATGATTAATCCTTTCTCTTTCCATCCCTCTCCCCTTCAGTTCATGCCTCACATTATCTCACTATCCATATCCAAACTCCTCTTCACTCTGCAGTTTTACTGTAGCGCCCCAATTTGCCCCCAAAACCATAAGCTGTACTTATTTATATTTTTTATTGGCTCTGATTATGAATATGTTAAATTAAGAACACTTTTGATCTAAATTTCTCAAATATTGTGGTAACTCTTAAACTATATTATTCCAATTTTGGGTATGCTTTCAATTTTGGTCTGCATGTGGATGCTGATGCAGTATGGGATTCATGTAAAAGAGCTCATTGTTCTTATGGTGCTAAATTGGAATATCTGATCTTTTTAGCAGTTCTCTAATGAAGTCCCACACAAGGCTGAAGAAAGGAAATATCCACCCAGCAGTCCCTTAATCAGTTTTTCTCACTGTGTCTCGTTAGGCATGGCATTGAGATAAGGATCTATCATCAGTGTGTGTGCTCAATTGTGTGAATTTCTACTAATGTCTGACTCTGGTACATGAACAAGCCTGGCGAGCCCTGAAGCTACAAACCAATCTGTTCTGTATTTAGGCTGGCAAGTGGGAAACATTTAGGATAACAACAGGGCATGAGAGCTGGTATCAGATTCACACAGGTCTGTATGGTTTGAATGCACTCAGCAGCAAGTGCACAGTTACAGTAAGCCTGAGGGAAAAACATGAATCAGCTAGTTACTACCTGCAGTACTTAATTCAAGTTACCCTTAGTCCCACAGTACTCAAGTCTGTTTTGAGCATCATTATATTGTATATGCTTCCACTTCCAAGTCAAGCACAAATAGGTAGTCGAAGGTGAGAGTTTTTGTAATGTCAGACTTGAGAATGTTTTTTGGAGACAATATATGGTTGTAAAAACAACTGGTTATTAAACTGAAGGCCAGCAACATCTCCTTTGTATCCAATTGATTTAACTAGCATTAACACTAGAGATGGGTTTAAAAAAGCGAGATTCCATTTCGAATCAATTTTAATTTGAATCATCTGATTTCGATTCAGGAAATCCTGAAAATAATTTTTAAATAAACATGTCTTTTGCCATGTATGGACCTTGCAAGAGGTTAACAAGAGATAGCCATGCAAGATTTTTAGTGACTTGGCCACACCTGAATCAATATGGCTACTCCACTGAAAGAACCATGAAGCCTAAAGGTGAATGTCTGACAGTACTTTGCATTCAAGAACTGCGAAGACAGCAAAGAGCTGGACAAAAGCAATGCCATATGTAAGACATGCAAAATCGACGTGAAATACTGTGGAAATACCACAAATGTCATGAATCATTTTATTGGCATCAGACAGATATGTCAGCAAAAATGCCCAAAGCAAAGCCCAGTGGTGAAGGCATTTGCAGTGAAGATTGCATTCACGTCTCCGTGTGCTCAAAAAATAACCAAGTCTGTCACAACTTTCATATGTAAGGCTACTGTATATGTCTGTACAGCATTGTTGGACATGATGGCTTCCAAAACGTCATTAATTCGCTGGAATCACACATTTGAGTAAGGTGGTAATCTCAAACATGAAAGCAGAAGGAAAGCACAGTGTTGCAACCTCACTGAAGTCAGCAGAGAGAGTTGCTCTAACTTGTGACAGCTGGGCATCTAGAGCAACAGATAAGTACCTGACCATTACCTCACACTATTTCGACAATGAGTGGAGACTCGTGTCTCAGAAAGCTGAAGCAAGCCACACTACAGGCAATCTTTCGGAAATATTGTCCAAGGTAATACAAGAATGGAAGCTTACAAACAAAAACCCTGTCATTGTAACTGACAATGCTGAAAATGTGGTATGTGCTGTGGAAATAATGGGCAGGTTGCACATTGTTTTTGGGGTTTTTTTTTGCCCGCACTCTCAATTTAGTCTCATGAGCAGGTTTGAAAGTTCCAGCTGTTGCTCAACTGCTCAGCCACATGGGATCCTTTTTTCATTCCAGCACTATTGCGAGTCGCAAGCTCAAAGAGAAGCAATAGTGCTGGAATGACCCATAGCCTGGTGATTGACCAGGGTGACCAGATGGAACAGCACGTTGGAGATGCTGGGACAGTTCCTGGCGCAGCAACCAGCAATCTCAACAACTCTGCTCTCACCTGAAATGAAGAGGAATGAAAGAGATCTCTGTACTCTTACAAAGACAGATGTAACTGATGGAGAAAATATAGTGAAAACTCTGAAGCCAATGAAAGCAGCCACACTGGTTATGTCTGAAGAAAAGTCCCCAACTGTATTCATCATATATTCACCTCTGCATGCATAACTGCTGGAGGAGGTGAGCAGTGTCCCTCCCGACTCCGCAGTGATTAAGGACCTCAAGACTGCTGTATATAACTTGAATTCAAGGTATATTTACCGAACATGTCTATGTGCCATACATGTGTGTCAACTGTATGGATGCATGTGTAATGAGATTCACACTATGCACATAGTGTAAAAAAAACATGCTAGATTAACCCTAAAAGTCTTCCTGTCTAGTAACAAGCTTTTTGATTTGTCTTTATATGTATATAAATTATGGAAACAAAGTATATTATTATTTCAGCGCTTGCATGAGTGTATGTAACTATGCATGCGTGTGTATATTCAAAGTAATCGGAAAGCTGTGATTTGAAGGTGTAAAAGCTCTCATCAAGACAAGGACAAGCTGTGAATAGAATCACCATTATATCCTTGCTTTAAGGCCCTGCCATTCTTATTCAAAGAGGCCTGTGAGAACACGTTCTCTCAACTAATGATGGAGGCAGCAGGTCTAGAGAAAGTGGATGCAGTTATTGGCAGTTACAGAAGTAGAAAAATAACTAATTGTTCAACAAAACTATGAGTTTGAATATAAATCCCAAATAATCATTTCCTTCCATTAGCAATACTAAACTGTTAAATTCCCCAGTGAGTTCAAAATGATTTTCCAAATAAGTTTATTCCTGAATATTTTCATCCTTCAGCAGTGAGAATCTAATGGTGACAAGGCACGGGAAACTGTATCTGACATCTCCCTTGGTCCTGTTGAAATGGGTGATGCCCCTCCGACTAAGAGGTCAAAGGACTCTGCATTAATTGTTCTCCTTGGGCCAGCCTACTCACCAAAAACCACAGCATCAAAGAAAACACCAGCTCAGAAGACAAAGGAAGATACAAATACTGTAGATACAGGGACGTAAAACCTATTCCGCTTTATAAGGATCCACTGATCTGGTGGAGGATGGATGCAGGAGAGTATCTTTGCATCCCTAGGACTAGTGCTCCTTCTAAAGTTTATTCAGTTGCTGGTTACATTTTTAAAGCACAGAGGAGCTGATTCCACAACATGTAGACCAGCTTCTCTTTTTGCAGAAAAATCTTACCGTCTCCAAGAAGTGAGAAGGCAGATATGACTGGGCTCAATTTTCATAGACTTCACAGTTCTCAATGTCCACACCAGAGGTTTTACAATACATTTCAGCATGTCCCAAAAAACTGTGATTACTTGCACTATTTTTAAATGGCAGTTTAGAGCCTTTTTATTTTGGTTACTTTTCCGATTGTCAGCTTACTTGTACGCACTACATCAGAAAAAATTGTGTGAGACAGACTATATATA
>JAVDPK010001649.1:0-10455 GCA_034780415.1 Cichlasoma orientale
GTCCATTCACTTGTATTAGTTCACAGCGCAGCTTTGCCTCCTCCAATATGGCGGACACACAGTTACGTCGCATCAGCAGGCCGAACCAGTCAACGAGGTATCTACGTATATATATCTATGGTGAGGACAGCGAGACAGTGGAGAAGTGTGCTGTAGGAATGGCAGATGAAGTCAAGGTCTGGATGAGATTACATCAAGCATTGGCTCTGAGCCCATTCTTGTTTGCAGTGGTGATGGACAGGTTGACAGATAAGGTCAGGCAGGAGTGTCTGCGGACTATGATGCTTGCAGACAACACTGCGATCTGTAGTGAGAGTAGGGAGCAGGTGGAAGAGAGTCTGGAGAGGTGGAGGTATGCTCGGAGAGAAGAGGAATTAAAGTCAGTTCTAGCAAAACTGAATACAAGAGTGAAGAAGAGTGTGCAGGTTGGGTGGAGATGAGTGTGACAGAAAGATAGCAGCAAGATGGGAGTGAGACCCGCTATGATGTATGGTTTGGAGACAGTCGCGCTGACAAAAAGACAGGAGGCCGAGCTGAAGATGCTAAGGTTCTCACTGGGAGTGACCAGAAAGGACACGGTTAGAACGGAGAACATCACAGGGACAGCTCAGGCTGAGCGGTTTGGAGACAAAGTCAAGATGGTTTGGGCATGTGCAGAGGAGGGAGTCTAGATATACTGGAAAAAGGATGCTGAAGATGGAGCTGCCAAGCAGGAGGAAAAGAGGAACACCTCAAAGGAGGTTAATGGATGTAGTGAAGGAGGGCTGGTGTGATAGAGGAGGATGCTGGGACAGGGTGAGATTGAGGCAGATGATTAGCTGTGGCGACTTCTAAAGCGAGCAGTCGGAAGAAGAAGAAGAAACAGATAATGAAATGTATAAACAAATTATATCAACACACACACATTATTTTTAAGCGAACGTGTCTGCGAGGAGCCGTAATTTAAATTTTTACGTTTTTTTTCTTCTTTTTTTCTGTGAACCTTTAACCCACAATGCAGCGCGGGCGCTAGATAAGCAAAGATGGCGGCATTTACTTTACGGCTGCTGTTATGAACTTTTGTATTTCGCTATTTGGTGCAGATCAGAGGCTGTGCAGTGCAGATACGGATTCATTTCTACCCATTTCTCTTGATGTTGACAGCTGACTGTGGTTGAGGGCCGTAGCGCTGCTGATCTCTGCGTGTTTCGGTGCGTCAGGCCGCTTCCTGTCCCGTTTCTCGGTTAACTGTCAGTGACAGCGACTCGGAAGTAACTCCCCAGCTCGGCCATGAAGGAGGCTCTGTCCCTGGTTCAGAGGCTGAACGCACACCCGGACTCCCGGTGCTGGTTCGTCAGCTGGAGCCCGAACGGGGCGCTGCTGGCCTCATGTGGGGGCGACAAGGCCATCCGGATATGGGGACGAGAAGGTGAGCTGTCCACAAATGCAGCCACAGCTGCTCACAGTCACGGTTACACAACAAAAATAGCATTATTGCACCCTTACTTGGCTTTTGTTTCTCAGGTGACTCTTGGATATGTAAGAACGTGCTCCAGGATGGACACCAGCGCACCGTGAGGAAAGTGGCCTGGTCTCCCTGTGGGAATTATCTGGCCTCTGCCAGCTTTGATGCAACCACTTGCATCTGGAAAAAGAAGAATGATGACTTTGAGGTCAGATGAGATGTTTCCTGTTCAGTCTGTTATTTGGTATCTTTTAGAAATTCTGCATCTTTGCAGAATAATTTTTTACCCATTACTTTGTCTTCTAGAGTTTGACTGTACTGGAAGGTCACGAAAACGAGGTCAAATGCGTGGCCTGGGCCCCTTCAGGGAATCTTCTAGCCACATGCAGCCGAGATAAGAGTGTCTGGGTTTGGGAAGGTTTGTGTCACAACCTCAGAGGCATAATTTGCATTGATTGATCTGTACCGCTGCCTGTTTCTAAACCTGTCCTTGATTCCTTGTGTTTCGCAGTGGATGAAGAAGACGAGTACGAATGTGTTACAGTTGTGAACTCTCACACGCAAGATGTCAAGCATGTTGTGTGGCACCCGACCCAGGAGGTAGGTCTCATTCGGCTCTGTCCACCTGAATGTTTTTCTCCATCTACTGGTGCAGCACCACGTCACGCTGCACTCACCGTGTCTTTGTACAGCTCCTGGCTTCAGCCAGCTACGACAACAACATTTGTCTTTACAAAGAAGAGGATGATGACTGGGAGTGCCGGGCCACCTTGCAGGGACACACGTCCACAGTGTGGAGTTTGTGTTTTGATGCGACTGGACAGAGGCTGGCCTCGTGCAGCGATGACCGTACTGTGAGGATCTGGAAAGAGTATCCAGCTGAAAGTGGACAGGGTGAGTCATTTGTGTTAAGCAGAATTAGTTATGTCATAAATTACGATGGCCAAGTGGGTCCATAGTGTAGTGGTTTACACTTTGGTCTGACAAGTCAAATATCCCCAGTGTGATCCTTGAAGGAAGTGCAAATCTCTCAGGCGTTGTGTTATAAAGGGCATCCTTCTGCCAAATCAAACAATGGAGCTACCCACTGTGGGGGGTGGGCCTTGTGAATAAAGGAGCAGCCAAAAGTAGATTGTAAATCAATGGACTTAATCAAAAATATTGACAATAATACATATTTTTTCTGTTCTGTTAAGACTTGTCATGGAAGTGCATCTGCACTCTGTCTGGGTACCATGGACGAACAGTGTATGACGTTTCTTGGTAAGACTCTTTTTCATGTAATGTACGCTGACCTGTTTGTACCTTGTTTCAGTGGATCATTAAGATTGTCTTGTGGTGTTTTTTTATATATATATATATATATATATATATATACACACACACACACACACACACAAAATATAGTGTTAGCCCTGTGACAGGCTGGTGGCCTGTCCGGGGTGTACCCTGCCTCTCACCCTATGACAGCTGGGATAGGCTCCAGCCCTGAAAAGGATAAGTAGAAGAAAATGAATGGATGGATTCTCTTTCCATTAAAATAAAACAATAAAAATTGGACTGTCCATTTCTTTGTGAGCAAACTTAGAAATCTAGCACTCGTTCAAATAATTATTTCCCCCCATGTAACAAAGCAGTGTGGTCTCCACAGATGTGCACGCATCTCACAATCTAAATGTTTATCCAGGTGTCGGCTGACTGGTGCTTTGGCAACTGCCTGCGGTGACGATGCAGTGCGAGTTTTCAAGGATGATGAGACGACCGAGACGGACGAGCCGGTGTTTTCGCTGGCTGCTCAGGTGACCAAAGCTCACACCCAAGATGTTAACTGCGTGTCGTGGCACCCAAAGGAGCCGGGACTCCTGGCTTCATGCAGCGATAACGGCGAGATCGCCATTTGGAGGTTCCAAGAAGACAAATGAATCTAAATGGCGTGCCTAGTTTAGAGTTACACTGGGAACTTTATGCTGTCGAGGGTGCTGTGTTCACCACAGGTCATTATTTTCTAGCTAATCTGACAGCCTGACATCAGCTCTCATCTGTTTCCATGCTGACATTACTGCTTCAAGTGCTTTTTTTGAGTAGCAGTGCTGCTGAGAATAGAAGTAACATGTTTAACTATTAAACAGATTGAAAAATGTGTCATCTCCTTTTAATTGCAAAAACATGGCATCACATCATAGTAAAACACTTCAACCAGTCCAACGATTAAATTTCATAAAACAATCTGAATCCAAAATATAACCGGACAGTTTTTGGTTGTGTTTAAACATCCTCTCTGGTTTATGACTACACCCAGACTTCATACCTGTTTCACAAGTTGTTCTGTAGTAGATTAACAAAAGTACCAAGTGTTACACTTCTTCCCCAGTCTGGGGCTTGGATAGCCATGTATCTGTACTACATGTGGGCTTATATTAATGGCAGACTGATCCTGTACACTATATTCCTGGACTGACACATAAATCAGGGGGCTTAACTGAGAAATAACAGAATACAATAAAACTAATTATTTTCACAAGAGCAGAGATGATAATGACAGACTCATAGTAAAGAAATGTGAATCAGGTTAGATATCTACAGCACTGATCCCGCTCTAATGGAGAACACAGTAATCACGTCACTGATTAATCTGAATCACTGTCTCCATCGCTATCAGCCTCCTTCACATCCACGCTGAACTTGTACTCCTGGTCACAGCCCATGTATGCGTCGCTCATGAAGTACAGGGTGTAGTTGTGGATGCCCATCGCCGGGGCAACAAAGTCCAGCTTGACCTGCAGTGGAGGGACATAAACTAAGTGAGGCACCTGGTGGTTTAAAGAACATTTCCTGGTTATAAAAGATGACTCACTGACCTTTGCTTTCTGCTGAAGGGTCAACCTCTTGATAGAGATGAGGCTGTTAGACTTGGGGTCTCCGATCACGACCCACCAGCCCTCCTCACGTTTCTATAATGGTGAAAAATATTTCCACAAGATTCGGTCATTACATGAAAATTAAAGAAGCTATACACACACTATGGAGATGCTTTAAAAGAACTTACCTGTGGGAAGAGAGGTGCGATGACAGGACCGGTTACCTCCTCCTCTCTCTCCAGCTGAACCTGAACCAGAACTGGACTGCCACTGTGAATAAATATGAAAAAAGATCAATTTTCAATCCACCTGCAAAATTTTGAAATGCTGCTGACAGACTGCACACACACATACCTCTTGACATTGTCCTTCTCCGCCACTTCGTATGACAGCTCAATGTTGGGGTAGCGGTTACAGAAGCGAGCCACATCGGCCATCTGGCCATCCGAGAGCTGCAGCAACGCAGTTCTCTCTTCATCCTCCATTTCCATTATGTCAAAGATGCTCTCCACTCCCTTATGAAAACAGCAAAGGAAACATGGTCACTTTTAATCTGCATGAGATTCGTGTACAATACAGCGCCAGTCAAGACTTTCTCATTTTACCTTGTCGGTGCAGCGCTTGATGTGTTCTGAGGTGAAGAATGGCAGCTGTTTGAGGTACGAATCCTTGGACCACATGGCCTGAGTCACCATCTGAGCCAGCTCCATAGCAGCCAGCGCAGGACTCAGCCAGCCGTTACTGGACAGCACGTCGACGCAAGCCTGAATCAGTCGGATAGCCTAAAAAACAAACATTTATTAAAATATGCATGAATAAAATCAGAAACACAACTATTAGGCTTATAGAAAAATCTGAACCTTGCTGAGGATCTCCTCTGTGTCTGACTGGAGCTCAGCACTCAGCTGCATCCTGGAGAGATGGGCTTGCAGCAGCAGGTTAGTCTTCACGTGGGGGTCATTGAACTTAGGGTTATTCAGCTTGTGGGGCACTTTCTGTGCAAGCTGAAATTCAAAAAGTACATAAAAATGTGTTACTTCATCTCGCTGCCTTCTTGCAGACATGTTAATGCTGCTCTCTTTGAGTCTTTGTTTACCTGTCGGAGAAGTGCATCCTCGTGGTGTCTGATGGGAATGTTCTTATACTCGGCAGCGTTGGAGATGATCTCAATTAAGCCGCGGATCTTGGTCTTGGCGTTCAGGGACATGCTGAACAGCTCTGTGCAACACAAGAGCAAAGCAGCACAGTTAGGTTTGAATTAAACACATACATGAAGGATCTACCACACAAACATTAAAAGCAGGGAAGTGCTGGCACAAACCGATGGTGGTGTAGTTGATGTAATAGTAGGCAGCAATCATGCCCAAATTGAGCGGCGCCACATCCATCTCATCCTCAATGCTGATGCATTTGGACTGCTCCAGGTCGTGTAACGTGTTCTCCACCAGCTCAGACAGGTGGTCGGACAGGTGGCGATGTGACATGCCTGACAGGACGACAAGCCACAGCACAATATCTGCAAATTGTTCCCAACCTCCAAAGTACAGTCTGTTCTCCTCTTTAAAGGATGGCACTCACCTTGCAGGTTGTAGTAGTTGGGGTTCTGGGTCATACGGCGGTAGAGGAATGTCCATGTCAGGTAGTCCACGGCATCCTGCTTGTTCTCTATTGTTTTGGTGACGATCTCGGCATTGAAGTGGTCATGGAGACAGTGATCCAAGTGAGACTCGACCGGCAGTGGCTCGTACAGGAATTTCTTGAAGAAATCCTATCAAGAAAAAACCCCAAAGAAACTGTTTGTTTTGTTGACAGTTGTACGGTCTCTGTTTTCAACAAGACAGGAGCAACAGATGTCTGTTTACCTTCTTAGAGCCCTGACACATGATTACACAGCGCCCCTCATCATCCAGCATGGGTCTGTTTGCCTTGCCCACCATCTGGAGGACGTCATATATGGGATAGTCCACATATCTGATAGAAGAAAACATGAGGTAAATATCACCAGCAGAAAACAGAGGAAAGCCCGCCTTCCCCTCTGTTTCCCCTTTAAAAAATACCCAATATAAACAGTGGATGCCTTACGCATGGATTTTGCCATTGTAGTACTGGGTGTCCATGACAATGACGAGGTGTGCTGAGATGTTGATGCCCCAGCACAGTGAACGAGAGGACACCACAACCTGAACGGCACCTGCCAAAGGAGAAGAACAAAGAAAAAAAAAAAAAAAAAAAAAAAAAACAACTTTCAATTTTATTTTTTCCCCTTTTAAACCACCTACCTATCAAGCACAATGTGCAGCAGAAGTGAGTCATACCTGAGTTGAAGAGCTGTTCCACTATTTTGCGTTCAGTTGCGGAGAGGCCCTCGTGCAAGTATCCCACGCCGTTGGCCAAAGTCTCTTTCAGAGTCGAATCGTTTATTTTGTCCAGGAATGGAACCAGCTCTTTCTCTTTGCAATGCAAGAACCTGCAGAGACAGACATGTACTCTTTGACCACAGTGCGAAGCTGTAACACTAGCATCATTTCCATGTATCAGTCTGTTCCTTAATCTACACGATGTGAATCTTGCTGACCTCTGAGGAACCACGTCAGCAGCACAGAAAGTGAGGATGTCGATGGCTGTGAGGCGAGTCTGCCTGCGGGATGGGACGAAGACCACGGCCGGCTTGGAGGGAGAGTGCTTCATGATGGCGTGATAAACCGGCTTCGCCATGGACAGCAAACGGGTCTGAGTGTGACTCACGTTGAAACCCTTGTGAAACAGGAAAAGGTTGACAGCAAATCAGAAACCTGATGGGTAGTCACGTTTTCTTGGCAGTCAGCACTGATCCACTTAAGGAATAAATTTATATTTTTGTTGACTTGACCTGCTGTTTACAGACCTGGATGTGGAGCTCCAGAGGTACGGGTCTGACATTGGGGTGGAAGTTGAATGTGGCTGTGGTGCTGCAACCCAGCCAGTGGGCCACATCTTTGGCGTTGGACAAAGATGAGCTGAGAGCCACGATACGGATAGGACGCTCAATCTGAGAGGAGATGTATCTCATCCTGGAGCAGATGACCTCCAACACGGGCTAATGAAAAGAAACAAAGGCTATTAACACACTGCACAGTACTGCAGCATTACATGAAAAAAAAAAACCTGCTGAAAAGCAGATGCAAGTAGAAGTGTGTTCTTACTCCATTTTCTCCTCCGATTAGGTGCGTCTCATCCACAATGAAAAGGCTGACGTTCTGGACATTCTTCCTCTGCTTCCAGCGACGAGACAGGATGTCCCATTTATCAGGGGTACTGATAATGATGTCACCTTTTCCCAGGAGCTTCAGATCTGTGCTCGTCTCTCCTGTCAGCAGCACCACCTTCTTGTTCAGGATGTCCTGGAACTTCTGGTGCCAGTCAATAAACACCTGAGGGACGAGGACAACGATACTCATGACAGATATACAGAAATGTTTAGATATGATATAATCATAGAGGAAGGAAAACAATGCTAGTTTTGATCATTTAATTCAGACCTGTTCAGCCAGTGCTTCCATCGGGGTGATGTAGACACAGCGACCTTCTGCATTGTGCAGCAGCATTCTCAGAATGGCAAACTCAGCACAGATGGTCTTTCCACTGCCGGTGGGAGCGCCCACAAACACGTTATCATCACTGTTGTACACGGCATTGAAGACTGTGGAAATAAAAGTAAAACAACTGAGTGAAGAAAATTTTGTGAAAACCTGAGCAAAGTTAACTAAAAGTGGAAGACTCCGTGGGGAAGGCGTCTTTTAAATGATGATGGTATTAAGCAGTGCAGTATGTAGCCCGTACCTTGTGTCTGAATGGGGTTGAAGAAGGGGAACTTGTTCTGGTAGAGAGCCTCAAAGGCGGAGTTCCTGAGGGCAGTGACAGGCAGAGGCTGCAGATCCAGCAGCTCAGTGGGTGGGGGGTATTTCTCTGGTAGGATAAGGTGACGGAAGGATACTGGGAGCTGAGTCTCACAGGCTGGGGGAAAACAAACAAACAAACATAAAACACAAGTTACTTAAAATGCTTACATGATTATGTGTATCTATAACACATTTTAATCAAAACACTTACAGAGCCAGCGGTCTGAGACCACACGAATGAAGTACTGCGGTGGAAGAGGCTCGAACACTGGGACAAAGAAAGTCACTAGGTGCTCGTCCTGGGCGTACTTGGCTTTGAGGAGGAAGTATTCGTGGTGGAGGATGACCTCGCTGTCGACGTCCTCAACCAGGATCCAGAAAGCCTCAGATGATCCATGAATCTAAACAGGACAATGAAAGTATGGCAGGAGTGCAAGAAAAAGACAGTTCAGTCTCTTCTCTAGGCTGATTCTTTTTTCTGGGAGTAAGGGTGCAGTCAACATACTGGGACCAAAACCCTGATTACCCCCTAATACAATGATAGGGGAAATAACTCTCTGATTAGCAGCACATTAAGGATCTAACTACTGACCTTGTCATCCCACTGGAAATCAGGTGTGACGGTGAGCTCTACTTTGAGTGTGGAGCGAGTGATGGGCTGCACATGGACAGCCAAGTCCAGTTTGGGGAACTGGTGGACATACTTGTGAATGGTCTTCCCCATCTTTGGCATTCGGATCAGTTCACCTAGAAATCAAATGTGCAAGAGGTTTTTAGTCAGTCTCTAGGCTAAGGAGGAAATTCAGAGAACATAAGGCAGAAGAAGGAAACTCACCGATCTCATTGTGGTTGAGGTCGTAGAGTCGCTCAAATGGGAAGTTTTTCTTCTCGATCTTCTTGATCACTTCCTCTGGCAGCTTCTTGAACTGACGCAGAGGAGACATTGACTGCCACCTGTGCAGAATACAGATCGTCAGTTGCCTGCTGCCTTGACCGAGCAAAGCCAGTGTTAATCTAAGAGTGAAGAAAGGACTTACATCCTCTTGTCAATCATCTTGCAGAGATTCAAGGTCTTGTCTGTGAGCTGAGCCCAGCCTCTGTTTAGTACAATCTCAAATATGGCTCGCATTAACCGCCCAGCACTCTGCAGGAATAAAAATAATAAAATAAACTATAATTTTATACTTTTCCATTTACAGAAGACCAAAATAGACCGCATATAAAAAATTAATAAATCAATAATCTAAGTACATCTTTCTGTACCTGTGTAACATACACCATGTCGGCCATGAGGGCAAAGCCTTCGAGCTTCAGTTGAGAGATGTATGCCTGGAGCAGCACGTTGATCTGAAATGAGAGCACAGAAAGTGCAGGAAGTATTATTTACCAAAATTTACAAAGCATTCCAAATGACACGTAATCTTTCCCTTAAAAAGACACATTGTGCCTTTATCTGGAAACTGAAATAAACACCATCACTAGTTGTGTTTACCTTCGCACTGGGTTCCTCGATGCTTTCTTTCACAGGGATAGGAACTCTTTCCAGTAGCTTCTGAAGCTCCAGTTTCTCCTCCTAAAAGATAAAGCTGTATATTACTTTCCAATTGTTTATTTAAGATTATATTTAAACCACCCTGGCTGTGTGGTGTCAGCATACCTCTCTCACTGTGATGTTCCTGAACTCCGAGGAAAGTGAAAACACTCGGAAGAGTTCGATCTCACTGAGAGTGGGTTTCAGCAGCTGGTTGTAGGTTTGGATTGAGTCATGGGTAATGTAGAAGTGACTGGCAATGCGTCCCAGGTCTGTAACCTTTGAGTGAAGAGGCAAAAAAACCCAAAAACAAGTTAAGCTTCTAATCAGTACATCCACTGTCAATCAAATTAAATACGAGTCAGCTGAGACGTGGATACCTGAAAGGCGCCGGTTCTCTTGTCATATTTGACGAGGCTGTTCTTGTCCAGGATGCTGGCTGCTGTGTGCACCAAGTCCATCCTACGCCTCTCCAGCAGGGGGTCTGAACTCCGGTCGTCATGAGAAACACCATACAGGGTAGGGTTGCGAAGCATGCGCACATACAGGTAGGTGTAGCCAAGCCAGTTCACAGCATCCTGATGATAAATTAAAGAAATTCAATTAAAATGTAAAAGAAATGGGAAATTTGATCCTTCTACCTTTAATAGAGGTACATTTGGGTCACTAATAGGCCTGTCACGATAACAAATTTTGCTAATCGATTAATTGTCTCAGAAATTATTGCGATTAACGATAATATTG
>JAVDPK010001650.1:0-24545 GCA_034780415.1 Cichlasoma orientale
AGAGAGAGAGAGAGAGAGAGAGTGTGTGAGTGAGAGACATGTTCCAGAGTCACTTAAGGTGACTGAAGTGTTAACTTGTCTTACAATAAAAGCACAGATTATTATCTGAAATATCAGCAATTAGGTTCTCAGTGACAAAGACAAATTGGGTTATTAATCTAAATTTGTGTGTCAATTAAAGATACTAACTTTAAGTCTAATAGCATTCAAAAGCATATAAATAAGCGCATTATATTTAAACTTGGGCTTCTTTTTTTTTTAAAATCAGTGAAAAGCATGTTTTGTATTTTTACATTTAAAAACTGAAAGCAGCTGTTAGTGTGTTTATCACAGAAAAAACGTATGAGCTACATTTATGGCTTGTAAAGTGGTTTATGTTCATGCAATCCCTCTGTCTGGCCCCTCCAAAGCGAAACTGCCTTTTGTTTTGATCCTCTACCCTTAAGTAGCCCATTCCTGGAATGAGGCCTGCAACAAAATAATGAAGTAAAACAAAGCTGTATTTAAGGTATTGACCGCAAAGTCATAAAAAGACGTCAACAATTTACATCCCTTGTAGAAGAAGAAGAACTGTTTGCCAGACTGAAAAGCTACGTGCATGGTGAGTTCCCAGGCATGTTATGTTAGATCTTTATCATGTAGCTCTAAAGCCCACAGCTGTGCTTGTAGGACTGTCCCAAACAGCCCAATGCTGCTTTTGGTCTAAATAAGCCACGTCTCCCCACCGACTCTGTGGTACCGGAAAAGGGCAGATGTCTCAGTCCTGCCCCGGGCTAGGAGGCTCTTGTCTGGGGCCTTTCTTACAACTTCCCAAGGGATTTTTCCTTTAAGACAGACGACCACCCCCCACCCATCATGATTCAGCATGTGTAAATGTGTGTACTTTAAAGCAAACAAGCAAGCCCAGTCAAACAAATTCTCCTATAATGCCTGAATCACTGAACGGGGTTACAAAAGGCCGGAGTAGTGGCGGATGTGCTTGTGCTCCCTTTACAAAAACAAAGACGGGGGGGAGAGAAAGAAGGAAAGAGGAGGGTGAGGATGACCAATAGGTTGACTGGGGTAACAGTTAAAAACTAAGAGAGACAGAGTGATACACAAAAAGAAAGAAATGTAGCTTTTTAAAGTGGATAAGGGAGAAATGATGTAGGTGTTTGGGCCACAGCACAGACCACCCAACTGCCGGCCCCTGAACTAGCGTGCTCTTAACAGTCGTCATTTCTTCCACTGGAACCAATTCTCAAAAGAAACCAGCCCCTATGTTTAGCTTGTAAATGTTTAACCATCAATCAACATCATAAAACCCACTCTGGATCCTGACTGGACGCTCTCTTTCCCTCGCAGGTCCCCTCCACTTTACATCTCCCTCCACTCTTCCTCCCCAACCCCCTCCTCTTTTTATTCCCTCAGCTTCTCTGCGGTGGTGGATGCTGGGCATATGCCACGCTGCCACTCCCCTTTTCCTTTTTCCAATATGCCCCTCAGCTCCATGACAGCCATCAATCAGCCGTTGACGCCATGGCGACAGGGCCCTCGGGGAGCGTTCGTCAGGCCCAGCATGAATACGCTGGGGCTTTACGAGGGCTGCCGGCTAACAGAACAGCACTCACCTCCCCCACACCTAGACAAAGGCTAGGGTCCAAGGACTAGTACTGTCCATGCATGCGTGCGCACACACTTTATTCACACACCCCCAATAAACACAAAGAGAGCCAATATCAAAACGAAGGGTAACCACGAGATGTCAGGGAGAACCAACCGTGCAGAAACTCTCAAAGCTCCACACCACAGCAGCACACTCCCCAGACTGACATTTCGCTGTTCCCTCATTTGCTTAATGTTTTCCATGCAAAGGAAATATCTTCAGTCAAGCCAAAACATGCAACTTAACAGCCTACTTTATGTTTTTACTTCCTTTATAAATTATCTTCCTATTTTCCAGAGATTAATTTTCTGCAATTCATATCTTGAAAAACAATTTTGCCAAAACAGATTCTCCAGTCTTTGACACCTTCACAGAACAGGACCAGCATATCTACATAAGTAAGCAACCAGCATTAGTAATCAATTACTACGAAGAAGGCTAGGCGAATTAAGGCTGGCCGTCAAACAAACACGCACTCTTTCCTTTGTCTGTATGAGCTGGAATAATAAGGAATGTGGTTACTGAAAGGGCAGAGCCACGCTGTAGCCTCTCTCTTGGCTCCCAGGTCACCTGCCAGATCAGGAGGCCTGTTACCCTGACAACCCTATCTGCCAAGAGCAGGACCAACATCTCAGTTTTAACCCCTTCCTGTCTGGTACACCACCAACCCGCCTACAAACTGTGCTGTGCATCAATCATCCTAAGAGGACTCCTTAACCTCTAATATCTTTCCTATGCTGATACAGCACAACCTGAATAGTCTATTTTATTTACATCAGCAGCACCAAGTTAATCTTTGAAGGCAGAGAGCGAGAGAGAGACAAGGAAAGGAACAGCAGAGGCCATAAACATTCAGTTCACAGTTTCTTTTAATCTATGCATGGTTCTTTTTAATGTTCTTTTTTTGAATGCTGACTCAAAGCAGGAAATGAAATGACAACAGCATCTCAAAACTGCATAATTATCAAGATGCAAAGCACCCATACCATGCAAATATGGAAGTGCTATCAGAAGAGAAGCAATGCGCCACCAAACCATGCACATATGCCGAGTGACAGCTCACAAATTCAGGACGTGAGGCTGCTCCTGCAGTTCTTCAGTTTCAAATCCATTAGGATTATGTCACTGCAGGTAATATGTTTCAACATGTATTGGCGCTACCACACATTCAGACAGCTGGAGGTCTTTGTCAAAAATAGAGCTGCGTGCATGAAATTCTCAGATGCTGTGTAGAACACACGGTAGGTTCTTCATCTTCACAACTGAGGCAGCAGGGAGCTTGGGTAAGGGGGAGAGCACTTGACAGGTCTGACTCAGGACATGCTGACATCAGCATCATTTTCCCAGAAGCCCATAAAGCTCATTGTTGGGCGCATCATTCAACCCACCAACAGATCAAGATAACTGATCATAAATCAGCAGCAGACACGAAGTGTTTAAAATTGCATTAGATGGTTAAATACAACTACAAGGTGCTATGGGGAACACATTATGACATACATGTCTAAAAATGTGCAAAACACATTTGAAAGCTAGCATTTCAAGGTGAATCGTGATTATTCTTAAAGTGAAACTATAGCAGCGCTATCACTCTTTAGCATGAATATGGGAAATGATGTCAGGACTGGCATGCTAAGCCACAGATATTGTGAGCACTTCTGAGAACTCCGATAACGCCGTCAAATTAAAAAATAAAAATAAGACTCTTTGCACAACCAGAGCTGAAGGTGTGCTATTTACATCGCTTTACAGCGTCAAGCGCAAAGTTATTGTCTTCTTCAGATGAATACAAAGCAATATGTGCAACAGTTTCCTTGTATGCACTACTCACATAATCATGGAAAGCTTTTGCTTCGCTGGAGTGGTCACATGTCTCTCTCCTCTCCGGTGCAGCACAATACAAGTCCCAGAATACACTGTGGACCAGAGAGCTCATGAAGAAAACAAAGCCTCACACACAAATGGACATTTTATTATATTACAAGGAGATGACACTTACCACCACCAGGAATGTAGAAATCCAGGGGGTTCACCAAGTGTTATGTTTTTCTCCCATCGGATCTAGGATAGTACAGTTTCAATAATTATCTATGGGTGTCAGTTACACTTTAACAATACTGTCCCTGCAGAATAAAAATAAGGGTTTAAAAATATAAAGGGCATGTTAATATGGTTAAACTTTTACCTCATATACAACATACCTCTGATAAAAAGGTCTGTGCAGACTTCTGTGCTCCTATGTGTAACAAATACTCATACACGTAAAGAGCCAACCTGCGGGGGGGAAAAAAACAATAATTTCAGGTTTAATTAAACAAACATGACCAAGTAGCAAAGCAAAAATCACCAAACATCAGGTTGAATCTTCCTGTACGGGAACAATGAGTGATTAGAATCGGGTACAGGCCCTCTGAACAATGGCTGCCAAATACCAGATGCCAAAAAATTAAATTGGGACTCGTAAGCAAAGCCAAGCACGATGAAGATCCTCAACAATCAGGAGGCTAAAAGAAAGTGTTGAAGCAACAGCATAATTTAACGTCGTGATGCCAAACATTATAAAACAACAGCAGCCTGTTGTGTATTAGCTAGGTACAGTATCTTGGTGGCAGTGACGGGGCTGAGGGAAATTAAAACGAAGCCTATCCAGAGAGCGCAACAGAGAAAACAATGTACTGTAGCACGGCGATGTTATTGTTTTCCCCTCTCCGCACCGTCGTCCAAATAGCCGCAAAATCTCAAAGAACTGCCGGTAAAAACACAAGTAAACTGCAACCGGAATCGGCTGGAAATGTGTACAAAATCAGCAACAATCTACATGGAGCAGAACACAGCACTCAAAGGAGGAATGGCGAGCAGACAAGGCGGTTCATTCAATTCCATTCTCGGTAAGAGGAAATCGCCTCTTGCTAGCCTGTCCAGCAAACAACAGAGAGCAAGAGGGAGCAACTTACGAGGTAAAAATACAGAGTAATAAACGTTTAAGAGCTTACTTTTCTCGTGCTTGGCTGTCCGACGGCACCGGGGTGCCTTTGCCTTTGGGAAACATTGTTTTGTGTGGGAGGACGCCCGCCTTCTCTTTCTTTTTTTGCTATTTCATCTGTCAGATCATCGCGGCCGCGACCCTCTCGCACTCCAACCGCACTCCTCCTCAACCCGACGACTCAACCGAGCCTGCTCCGGTGGGGCAGGGGGGAGTGAAAAAGGCGGAGCCAGATCTGACTGACGCTCCCATGAGCTAATAGGAACGTATCAATTGCCTTAAGGTCTGCCTTTTCGTGCTCACAGTTTACTGGCTTTAACGTCGGTTTCTGCGATAATAAAGTGCGCGATTTAACGCACTGTTTCACAGTTCAGGTGTCGTTGCTTGACTTTCGTACGTTTTCAGTGTAAACAAAGCATGCTGGTAATGAAAGGAAATGTATATTTACCGTTTACAAAAATGTTTATACGAAATTTGTATGGGCAGTGATACAAATACATAATCTCAGAGTAGGCTGAAGTAGTTTTCCCTTTTTGAAGCTTACAGGAAATATTTAAAAATTTGTGCGTCCCAGTTTGATATTTTATTAGATAACTTAAGTCAAATTAATTACAACAATAACTGCATAATAATGAGGTCTTGCTACAAAAATGTACATTTATCTTTTTACTATTACAGTAAATCTGTAATAGTGGGAGTGGGGGGGGATCGATTAAAAATTGTTTTCAACTACTCGGGGTTTTATTGGATTGATTGACGCCATCATTGTTTGGGTTTCAAGAGTTTCATTAACTTTCAAAAGTAACCACGGTTAGTTTTAGTCTTTACATTTTCAGGCACCCATAAAATTATTTTGTATATTTTTCTTGAATATCGATTTGAATCGCCCCTCAAAATGAGCGCACTCTAATTCCACCTTAAATACTAAAACCACTACAGGGGATGGTCTCTCTCTCCCTCTTTCTCCCTCCAGTGGTGAAACTTCTCGCTAAAGCTGCTCTCTGTGTGTTTATTCAGTTGTGTTATTGAGGAATGGGTGAAATGAGAAGAGTCACCGCTTCGGGGTCACGTTGTGTTCTTTTTCGGTCGACCTCATGCTTTGTAGAAGACGCTCTTTGGCACTAAAAGGACTTTCTGTCGACTTCAGTTACAGCAGGAAGTTTTAAAGTGAGTAAGCAATTTTCAGTTGTGTGTTTACAACGTCATTCGTGTTGCAGCTCTCAGAGAATAACACATTTAAATGCTGAAATAGTACGCATTAAATCTTTGTACTTGATTTAGTCGGACGCTCATGGCAAATTTTGCGTTATTTCTCTATAAATTTACTTAAAGGTCACTGCACCCCGGTCACTGATAACTTATAAGCGAGGTGACTAAATGTTCGCCCAACTGGAGCAGTAGCTCTGGGCAAACACTTCTATCCCACCAAATGCATTCCATGAATGCTCCCTTTAGTGGCATGCCTTGAAATAGTTTTCGTAAGTCTCAACCTGCAATTTTAAGAAAGACTATATACAAATATGCATACTTTTAGACCACTTGTATAAATGCTCCAAAGTTATAATTACATAAATATGAGTTTCTGCTCCTGATCCTTCAGTCAGGTGTGCTTAAGGTTTGTCCTCTTAAGCAATGCTTAAGAGGACAAACCCACTTGCAGATTATTTAAAGCTTAAAGTCTGATGCTGCAGTGCTGGGCTAAATCAACCTGCAGTTTTCAGGTTTGGTGGTGAATGAAATCTAGGCATGTTGACTTCACAGATGTCTGTCTTTTGGTAGATGTGCCTCATTCTTGATGAGAATATCGCACTTGTTCCGACTTGAATCATATCCACCACATCCAGCACCAAGTGGACAGTGTCTCGGTTCTGCTGTAACTTTTTTTTCCCCCTCTGTATCTCCTCTCTGTCAAGTTGTGAGATATGACTTCAGAAGATAAAGATTCAGACACCATGCTGGACCCCCTGCTTATCCAGGAGAGTGGGGAAGTGTACAGAAACCCCACTGAAGTGCAGATGAGTCAGATCGTGCTGCCCTGCCATGCCAATCACTGTGGGGAGCTGAGTGTCGGACAGCTGCTGAAGTGGATGGACTCCACAGCCTGTTTATCTGGTAGGGAAGGATCGGAAAAAACTCTCACATTTACAGTTTAATCTGAGGCTTTCTTCTCTGAGACACCGAATGCAGATTAAAGCTGCAAATAAAGGCTAAATGATTGCATTAAAATTCTTATTCGCTTTCTGTAACTCTGCTTCTGCCAACTCGCTCATTAACTCAGACATTTCAATACAACAGCAATGCACACCGTGGTTGCACCATTAACCATCTGCTATCATTTCAAGTGAAGTCATGTAGGTGGAAGTAATGGGCATCCGTACAATCTGATCATTGATTTTTTTTTAATGTGTTTTATGTTGTTTGTTTTGTAATCACGGTCACACCCACTACATTTCCTGCCTAACTGGGTTTAATGCACAGGAACGCATGTACACGTGTAGCCGAGGCATCGGTGCAGTGCATCTTTCATGACTACATAGCCATACAAGTGGAAGTTAATTTTCAAGCTCCACTGTGACTCTCACTGTAGTGGACAATATAGATATAAACTTCATATGCTGTAGCTACTTTAAGCTGCTCAGTTGTTCACTAAAAACATAACAACAAAAAGTTGCCCAAAAGCAAGTTTACAAGCTCTGCTGCCCTTAGTTCTCAACTTTGTGTGCTACACAGCCAGCAGGCCCCGATCACATGACTTCAGTCAGCTGCTGGGGATGTGTGGATGTAAAAGTTCTCTGATGCATGCCGGTGCTTGTCCATGCAGAGCTCCAAAGGTCAAAACCAGAATCTTAAAGTGGACTCTGAAGCTAATGGGGAGCCAGTGCAACTGAATTAGCAACAGTGTGACATGTGAATACTCAGGAGACTTAGTCAGAAGCCTTGCAGCAGCATTCTGAACAAGCTGCAGACTTTGTTAAGACAAGTGAACAATGATTAACAATAATCTCAACGTGAATAACGGTTTCCAGTCCTGCCAAATGCTCACAATCCCCAATGGGATTCATGCGTTCTTTCCGGACTGAACCAGGGAGCTTTTGCTTGTTAGGCAAATGTGTAAACCACTACATAATGAAGCCACTTGGTGAATTCTTTCTATACAATTTTATATTTTGTACATACAGTTTAAGCAGTCATTTTTATTTTGGCTGTCTTGCGCATGCTTTCTGCTGCACCACCTAATTTTTTTGTGTAATCTCTCATCTCCCAGCTGAGAGACATGCAGGTTGTTCCTGTATCACTGCATCAGTGGATGACATCCATTTTGAACACACCATAGGGTAAGGTATTAACCCTCTGCCAAGGTTTAGTTCAAACTGAGTAATGACTGCAGAGACAGAACACATTGCATGCAGTGCCAGTAAAGGAAAGCGAAAAAAAAAGTTTTTTTAGGATAAAATGTCAACTTGAGCTCAGCTTTCATTAAACTTTAAAGGACAAATGCTACTAAAGAAGAACGACAGCTTTATGGTTACAGATCATTAGTTATGATAATCTGCATGGGTCCCAGTTTTTTCCTTCTAAGCTTTTAAAAAAATAAACGATGCCTCATGAAAATGTACTGTCTACATTCATAGTCAAACGTGTCTCACTATTGCCTGAAAACTGTGGCTCATAGCATCGAGGTTGCATACTGTGTTCACTACAATCACTGCTCCATGTTGATAGTAAAGAATAGCATCTGTGTCTGTCTTCTCCAGGGTAGGAAAGGTTGTCAATATCATTGCGAAGGTCAACAGAGCCTTCACGTCCAGTATGGAGGTTAGCGGGTGGTGCTTTGTGGTTTCAGGATGTTTAAACGTTTTATTATTTAAGGGGAAAAAATGTAATGACCTCAGTGATTCTTTTCACCTCAGGTGGGCATTTTAGTGACTTGCGAGGACCTTTACACTGACAAACAGTGGAAGGTCTGCCAGGCCTTTGCTACATTTGTTGCCAGAAGAACTGAAGCTGGGAAGGTAAAGATCACGGCTCAAAACATGAGCACAGAGAGATTTGAATAAATCCAGTTCAACAGCTCTGGCATTTGTGTTTTTTGTTATATGCTTACAGGTACAGCTGAAGCAGGTGATTCCTCGTACACAAATGGAGCAGATGGAGTACAGCCTGGCAGCAGAGCGGAGGAGGATGAGGCTCATCCATGCTGAGATTATCACAGACCTACTGAGCAGCAGCACAGCTCAGCTGGGTACAGATATAAGGCTTTATAACACACAGCACTTAAAAAAAACCAGATTGATTAAAAGGTGCTTGTTTTTGTGCTCTCATCAGGAGAATGCCAGGAGTATCAGGACGCTGTGCCAGCTGAGCGGACACGTGTTGAGAGTGTAGAGCTGGTGCTTCCGCCACATGCCAACCACCAAGTCAGCACTTTTGGGGGCCAGATCATGGCCTGGATGGAAAATGTGGCTACGATTGCAGCAAGGTATGCACAGAGAAACAAATGTTTGCTTACTAAGAGTTAGATAAGATTTACACTCACTGGACACTTTATTAGGTACACCTGTTCAACTGCTCTTTAATGTAAATATCTAATCAGCCAGTCACATGGCAGCAATCCAGTCAATTTAGGCATGCAGACATGGGTCAATCTGCTGAATTTCAAACTGAGCATCAGAATGGGGAAGAAAGGTGATTTAAGTGACTTTGAATGTAGGATTGTTGTTGGTGCCAGACAGGCTGGTCGGAGTCTTTCAGAAACTGCTGATCTCCTGGGACTTTCCCACACAGCTATCTCTAGAGTTTACAAAGAATGGTCCAAAAATGATAACGTATCCCGTGAGCTTCAGTTCTCTGGGCGATAATACACTGATGTGAGAGATCAAAGGAGAATGGACAGACTCCTTCGAGCTGTTAGGAAGGCAACAGAAACTCAAATAACCACTCGTTACAACCACGGTATGCAGAAGAGCATCTCTGAACACACACCACGTCGCACCTTGAAGCACATGGGCTACAGCAGCAGAAGACCACACTCGTGTCAGCTGAAAACAGGAAGCGGGCTCCAATTTGAACAGCCAAAACTCAATAATGCATAATTGTAAAATGTTCCCCGGCTCGATGAGTCTTGATTTCTGCTGTGACGGCAGGGTTGTGATTTTGATGTAAACAACATGAAAGCATTTAAAAGCCACACCCTACCTGAGTATTGATGTGACCATGTGCATCCCATAATGACAACAGTGTGCCCATCTCCTGATTGCTGCTTCCAGTAGGGTAATATGGGAATGAGCATGAGTTTTCTGTACTCAAGTGGCATCACAGTCACTAGATCTCAATCCAATAGAGCACCTTTGGGGTATGGTGGAATAGGAGATTCACATCATGGATGTGCAGCTGACAAATTAGAAGCAACTGCCATTGTCTGTAGCCTGTTTTCAGCACCTTGTTGAATCAATGCAACAAAGATTTAAGGCAGTTCTGACGGCAAAAGGCAGTCCAACCTGGTACTATCAAGGCGTACCTAACAAACTGGCCAGTGAGTGTGTGTTTTTGTCATGTGTTTGTTAGAAGCTACAGCTTGCAACTGGTATCAATATTCTCACCTAATTCTTGTGTGTGTGTGTGTGTGGGGGGGGGGATTAAAAAGGAAAAACTGTTCTTTGTCAAAAGGTTATTTTTGTCTATGAGGCCAAACAAATCCAACCTGAACAGTGTTTTTATTTTTCCCTACATTTGGATCTAGTCGCTTGTGTAACGCTCATCCAACCCTGAGGTCCATAGACATGTTCCATTTTCGTGGGCCGTCTCACATTGGGGACCGACTCGTACTGAAAGCCATTGTTAACAATGCCTTCAAGCACAGGTGAAGCAACACATTGTTGCAAATATTTCTGAAAAAATAACTCATCAAATATTTAATGTTCTAATTTGCGATGAGAACATTTAGAGTGCCGTGTGCTGTTTCCTGTATGTCTACATGCGTATGTTTTCATTAACCCACATTTCTGCCCACATTCCTGCACACACACTAGCATGGAGGTGGGAGTATGTGCTGAAGCCTACCAGGGTGGAGAGCCTCTGCGCCATATAAATAGTGCCTTTATGACCTTTGAGGCGCTGGACAGTGACAGGAAACCGCGCACGTTACCACGGATGCGACCCGAGCCTGTGGTAAGTTTTCTGAGTGACCTATTGCTACATTTTAGAATCTCTTAGAGACAGGTGAAGAGTAAACCTAAAATATTTTTTACATTAAAGAGTATACATAGTGGGGATTTCAGTATTAGGTTATCCCTTGTTTACAGGACGGAAAAAGACGTTTTCAAGAAGCTATTGCCAGAAAGAAGATTCGTCTTGATAGGTAAGTATCTTCTGTAAAGTGGGCCTATTTCGGTGTAGTTTTTATTTTCAGTCATATTTATACTGTTAAAGTTGCGGATGCTCGTATTATCACATGGCCACAATTTCAAATAATGAGGTCAGTGTCTGTGTAAGTAATATCAGGCTTTGGAGTGCTTTAAAGTCTCAAATGTCATCAGTTTTCCTACTTTTAGTCCTGATATCTCTGTGAGTAGATCTCTCTAATATGGTGATTCCAGGTCCACAGCTCACAGCGGCCCCACATACATGATCTTCAAACTTCTGTTTTTGAGGGGCAGCCAATCAAAGGAATGTTGGCTTAGAGGGGGGGGGGGCTGAGCTAAAACAGCTTTTTTCAAGCACTGCATGAACAAGGACCCGTATAGAATAACTAAGGATTATTTTGTCCTGTGAATAATGCAAAGCTGTTCCTGTACAGTAGAGTCTTATAAAAATATGCAGCTCCCTTTTAAACAATCAGTTTGTATTTATTGAGCCTAGTTTATGTGTCAGAGAAATGGTTGTTGTTTATTGCGGATATGAATTTATTGACAGTGTACGGCTTAGCCCATTTGCAATAAATAAATAAATAAAAATTTCTGGATCCTGAAAGAGTCACAATAAATCTGCTCCCTTAGTACATTATGTAAATTACATTTTGAACCTTTTATATGCAAACGTGTTACTAATCACGATGCGTGATTGGAGCTGGAGGTCACTGAAACAGTGTCATCACTTATTTATTTATTTTTCTGTTATATGACTGAATCCATTGTTTACAATACTTTGCAGGAGCTAATGACTTGGCAGAGCAGCTGAGCAGACTTTGCTGCAAAGTCGAGCGAGCATAATGAGTTCATTGTTCAACTGTAAAACAGTGCAATCTTTATTCCTCTATTTGGCAACCAAATGTGTAGGGTCGTTGCTAGAGTAAAAGCACTTGTGTTTTTTGGTCTTTCTGGAGTGCCTGAAGGTACAGTATATCATTGCTGTCCTTCATGTTTACAGGAAATATATTATCTCCTGCAAGCAAACTGAAGTGCCCTTGTCCGTGCCCTGGGATCCAAGTAACCAGGTATTTTTTAATTCATTATTATTTTTTTTGTTAACAGAGACACTCAGAGCTAGATATTGCCGCTGTATTCGAGCTTATGAATTCAAGTAACACTATATATTTCCAGATGTACCTGAGCTACAACAACGTCTCAGCACTGAAATTAATGGACAACAGGAACAACTGGGTGTTAGCTTCTGAGAAAAATAAGGTCAGAAGTGTTTGCATATCTGTTCCGGGTATAGCTTGTTGAATAGTTACAGCTTTGCGGTTTTTCTGACATTCTGCACAACCACAGTGAGGTGCTCAAAATATGGGCCATACATGTAGTTTTAATTGGGTTCTTTAATAATAACATAAGTCATTCCAAGAACACGTATAATCACCAGTTAGTTACCTGAAATGAATACTATTTATAGACACTGAACCTGCCTCCTCTTAGTGGATGTCTTTAATTCATAGGTCAGATTGTACACACTGGAGGAAAACCACATGCTGTGTTTCAAGGTGGAGATGAACGTCAGCGTCCCAGCAGAGCAGACGTTCCACCTACTGTCAGACCTAAGGAGGAGAAAGGAGTGGGACCGGCATTATGAGTCAGTACTTAGACATATTTGGCATTTAGCAGCATCATCTGAATCAGTGCAACTTACAGTTGCTGCAATAGAATATTCCCCCAGGAATATTTATTATTAGAACAACCATTAACACATACGAGAGCAGGGATGTGGCTAAAAGTGGGAGCTGGGGTGGCACTGCCCTCCAGTAATTGTGTTGTTTTATTGATGTAACCATGGGCAGAAACAAGGGAGTGAGAAGGGAGTGCATATCCTCTGTTACTGAGGAAAAATAAGAGTTACTGTCAGTATAACTATATAATGTTAGATAGTATCATAATAAGGTACGGAAAGCACTTGTACAAAACAAATGACACCCCAATGTGGCTATAAGGAAGATGGTTTATTGGTCAATCAATCTTATGGGGCAAAAAATAGGCCCAATGTAGCTCTTTATTGCAATAGAATGAAAACTAACACATTTATAGTTATTAGATATTCAAAAATAAAGTGACATGAGAGTGTTACACATAATACTCAATAATCTAAAAGCTTAACCTAAGCGTCTGCATCATTGGTTTCAACTGCAGGGAGTGTGAGGTGATCAACCAGGCAGATGAGGATGACACCATCTATCGCGTAGCTACACCCTCTGTCACTAAAGGGGGAAAAGGGAAGGATTTCATCTTGCTGGGATCTAGAAGGAAGCCCTGTGATTCCGGGTATCTTGCAATGACCTTCCTTGCATCATGTGATAATTTGGCACAAAAGTCCATAAACTTCTTGATTTCCTGTTACACCTATTAACCAGTTATGTTACATTACTACTTCCTGTTTGCACTTTCATAAGTTCTCCTGATCCTGTGCCTTTCAGTGACCCATATCTGATCGCTCTGCGTTCGGTGACTTTGCCCACTCACCCACCCACGGACGAGTACACGAGGGGAGAGGTGCTCTGTGCTGGCTTCACAATCTGGGAAGAGTCCAGTTCTGTTACCAAGGTTAGCCAAATGAAAGGGGCATGACCGCAAGCTGTAGTAGCTGCGCTGCATTTTATGCTGTAGCTTTAAACGAGTCACAGCTCCAAAACTAAAGAAAAGAATGGATTAATTATCAGTCGCATGCTGTGTTTGTGTTTCAGATCACCTACTACAACCAAGCCACACCGGGTGTCCTCCCCTACATTTCCACAGACATTGCCGGCCTCTCCTCGAGCTTTTACAGCGCCTTTTCGGCCTGCAGCCAGTTCCTACTGGCCAACAAGGATAGCTTGGCTGCTCTGCCGCCCTCTGCACTGTGACACAAGAGTACTAGCACAGTCTCCTGAGACAATGAGCATCAGGAGGAAGGAACAGGATCATGTCTCTGTCTTCATCCCATTTCTTGTAAAGGTGCTTAAGAAAAGCTGTAGTTCAACGTAATTTTGCAACACTGAGATTATAAAAGGCATTGAATTTGTAGTGGAACTTGCTTCTTTTTTGCACCAAGAATATTGGGCATGAAGTAACGGCACACTATATTTCTGACGTTCTGTTGGATTTTAGTCCTTCTAGAGCCCAAACTTTCTGTGCAATATTAATTTATAGATTAATGATCACCTTTTGGTTTGTAGTTTTAAATATTTAACACGATCTTATTGTTTATCTTGAGAAAGCCATGTTTTTATGGCATTGCCAGTTCTTACAAATGAAGGATAAGTTGAGATGTTCAGTTTTTTTTTGTTTTTTTTAATTGTCCATTTTGTACCATCACAAATAAAGTGATGATTTATCCTTTTAAATAATGGAGCTAACATGCACATTTTATGTGTAATGATGCTGTATTATTTTAAATCCACAGTGTATAGTTTTGCACAGTTGTAATTGAACTGACTGTACGGTATGTGGAACCTCGATGGTCAAGAATCTTAAATCATTTAAGTGAAACAATAAAATCAATGAAAATGTGATTGTTCTTATTTGAACTAATATATTGGTGCCCCCCCCCCGCATTCTTTGCATTCCTTAACCATTCTTTAATGAAGAGAAAGAAAATGAGAGGAAACAATGACTTGTAATATTCCACTGTAGATTTTTACTGTTGTAATAGGTACATAAGGCCAGCAGAGGAGAAAAAATGAGTCTGAGTGAACAAGCGTCTTACTAAGCCTCTTACTGGCAGGAGTTGGCTTTCAAGGTATTTTGCTTGTGTCACAGTCATTTGATTATGTTCATACTGCTTTCTAGGCAGTTAAAAAAAAGGTGAACACAAGGAAAAATCAATCAGCATTAAAACTATGTAGTTTTAAATGTATAATATCAGGGAATTTGTACACTGACGGACTGAAACAATTCTGAATTTCAGTAAAACATCTACATTTTCATCATGCTCCATGTTTGATGACAATAAAAGCTTTCTATTCTAAAATAAATGATGAAAACATCCCTGGATTATTACAGTTCAAAGCTAACTGCTCTGCAGGTCACTGAAAAGCATTCTGTATCTGGTGTCCTTGTTTAAGATCGGGGACAAAAAAAAAAAAAAAGCAAGCCACCACCTACTGTAATTACAATATGTGACCTTAAAAAAGTTTTATGTGCAGCTCTGTTGTTGTAATCATTAGCTTTTTGTGAAGTCAAGAAGGACGTGAATTAATGAAAAGAACAGCTCTGTTATTAATCTACCATTTCACAATCAAAATTATTCACCTACTACAAGCCTGCATTTGGTAAGGGAGGCAAGAGATTGTTTATCTTTTAAGAAGATAATGAGTGTTTCAGTTTTCCTTTAGCCCAGTGTCAATGCCTTTTTTTTGGGGGGGGGGGGGGTAACCAATCTGCGTACATTTCCACTTACGGTTATCTTGGAGATTTGGGACTCCATTTATTTTATGTTAAAAACACACCAGCAGGGATTCAGCTTGTAGGGTCAGTGTTCGGGACAGAAGCTAAAAATAGGTGATTAGATCCTGGTAATTTTGTGATTTTGAGTGAGTAGAAACATTTGAAACAGACTTTATTGTGTATTTTGTTCTCTTATATTTGAAATGTCATTACAAGGTTAAATCAAAGGAAAAAAATACATTTAATTTCTACATGCACATCGCTCTGGTCTCACCGCTACTCCCCATTGGTTAACACAGCTAACCACGTGACTACACCCGGAAAAAAAGGCTTTCGTTACTCTGGTAAATATCCATTCGTTTTCTTCCGCTTATCGGGCTCTGGGTTGCGAGGAAAAGAGCTCATTCTGTCTACTATATTTAATTTATATCAGAAACGAAAGTATGAGCTACGACTGCATCAGGAGGCTACAAATTGCAACAGGAAAAAAACTCAGAAAATTTAACTCTCTGCGTGGTGAGCTTACATTTCAATGATCTGACTCAATGTGCAATCCAATTTGGTCAAAGTAACTATAAAGACACGGGTTTCCTCCCCTCCCTAATTTACCTGAAGGTCGAGAGGTGCAGCCTGGTGAGTTTTGGGATGTGGTGGTTGTGACCGCTGTGGACGAGAATCAGAGAAAAGCGTATGAGCTGCAGATCAGCGAGAAAGTTGACAGAAAAGAGCTTCCTGTTGGAGTTCACTACATGGTCTTCTCAGATCCTCCAGGACCGAAAATAGGTGAGATAGCACTTCTTCTTCTTCTTCTATTATTATTATTATTATTATTATTATTATTATTATTATTATTCCTTGTCTTTTCAAGGGAATGGGGGCTCCACTCTGTACGCACTGCAGCAGCTAAATGACATCTATGGAACGTCTCTGAGCAGCTTGAGAGTAATCCTGATTCATGCAGGTATTTTCTTATTTTTCCCTTTTAAACATACGAAATGATCTTCTTCGTTTTCGTCGTCTTCTTTTGGTTGGAGGGGTTCTGCCTCCATCACACCCTAGACCTAGGATCCTCCTCTTTCACACCAGCCCTCCTTCTCTACATCTATGAACCTCCTCTGAGGTTTTCCTCTTTTCCTCCTGCATGTCTTCAACATTCTTTGTCCAACATGTCCACTGTCTCTCCTCTGCACATGTCCAAACCATCTCTAACCAAATTGCTCAACCTGAGCTGTCCCTTTTGATATACTCATTTCTAATCTTGTCCATCCTGGTCACTCCCAACGAAAATCTGAGCATCTTCAGCTTCCCTTTCACTCTTGCTGCTATCCCTCTGTCACAAATCACCCGTGACACTTGTTTCCACCTACTCCACCCTGCTTGCACGCTCTTCTTCTCCTTCCTTGTACACTGTCACTTTTACAAACATGCAAAATGATCTGTACAGTCTAAAAACGGTGACACTTTGTACACCCTTTTGTACAGAGCATCTTCAAAATGACTGATTTGATTTTGAAGTTAGGGCCTTCAAATGAAAGCTTTTACTCTGGTAAATTATTCCACTAGAAATGATAAAGAATGCTCAGATATTATATATTATGCACCATACATTATTTAATAATTCCCTACTTTAAATCTCCTCGTTCTTCCAGGGGGGTTCAGTCAGCGCTTGCCCAGTGCCAGCGCTCTGGGAAAGATCTTCATGGCCGTGCCGCTGGGTGACCCCATCTACCAGATGCTGGAGCTCAAACTAGCCATGTATGTGGATTTCCCATCACAAATGAAGCCTGGCTTTTTGGCAACCTGTGCAGATGACATAGAGCTCTATAGCATAGCAGAGGAGGAGCGCGTCAAGTTTCATAAACCTGGCTTTACAGCTTTAGCACACCCCTCCCCGCTCTCTGTAGGAACTACCCATGGCGTTTTTGTGTTGGATCCACATGAAAAGTTGTCTTACTCGGAAATGGAGAACACTTCCTGCCTGCACTTCCTGCACAAGCCAAGCATTGAAAAAATGCGAGAGAGTGGGGCTGTGTGTGAGAAGCAGAGTGGATTGTTTTCTATGTCTGATTCAGAATATGTCTACACAGACAGCACCTATTATTTAGACTTTGATACTGCAAAGTCTCTTCTTAATCTGCTGACAGAGTTGGGGCCTTTGAGCTGTGAGATAGATGCATATGGGGATTTTCTTCAAGCACTGGGCCCTAAGGCCACAATCGAGTACACCAACAACACTGCTAATGTCACTAAAGAGGAGAGCAGTCTGGTGGAAATCCGCCAAAAGATCTTCCACCTTCTCAAAGGGACTCCTCTGAATGTCATTCTTCTCAACAACTCCAAGTTTTATCACATTGGAACCACTTCAGAATACCTCTTTCACCTCACTGAGGACATGGCTCTGAGGGCTGAGTTGGGTCTCCTGTCATCTGCCTTCAGTGTGCACATGAATGAAAACCCCGAGGGCTCTTCTGGCTGCTGCATTATGTACAGCATCGTCAATCTGAGTTGCTCTGTGGGAGACAGATCAGTGGTGGAGTACTCCAGACTGGGAGAAGGAGTGTCTGTGGGTAAAGGCTCCATCGTCAGCGGCTGCTGGGTCAGTCCAGGCCTGTCGGTGCCGGATGGAGCCTTCATGCACTCGCTTTGTGTGAACCACCAAGACCAAACCAGGTTTGTTACCGTCTTCTTTGGAATTAATGACAATCTCAAGTACACTGTGGACACTCCTACATGTATGGAAGAGCTGAAGTTTTTTGGGTTCAGCCTTGAAAAGTGTTTGTCCGTTTGGGGGTTGGAGAAGGAAGTTCTGAGGTTCCCTGGTGACACGTCCAGCTGTAATTTATGGAACGCTTGTCTGTTTCCAGTTTGCTCTGACCAGGAAGGCTCTTTCTTAATGTCTCTCAGCATGCTGCAGGCCATCCTGAGTGGCTCTACAAGCCCCCTACCCAAAGACACAAAGCTAATGTCGATGCAGGAGTGTTTACGATCTAAGAACCTGGAGGAGATGCTGAAACTCAGGAAGGGACTATATGATGACATCATAAAGGGGAGATTGAGCAGTTAAAATGCCCATGCATATTTGCATATTTAGATCATGTGTAAAGTTTGTGATGTCTGTATGAGTCTGGATGATAATTCAATGGATTGTTGATTGTTCTGGAATGCAAGGTTTTTTTTTTTTAATAATGATTTTGTTTTGTTTGTTTTTTTCATTCAGTTTAATTTGTTAAAACTTTCTATGTAATTTGTCCTGTCATTTTTGTTGTATTTTTTTTTCTCAGAGCAATACCAATATTCCTTAACAGGGCAGCACCAGGACAATAAAAGCAAAGGAAAATATCAGCCGTCTGTAAAACTTTGCAAAAAGTTGCAAAATGTGAATTAAAGGACAAAAAAACAAAACTAAAAGAAGGGTAAATTCAAGTTCTTCCTGCAGGAAAGGAGCCTTTCCCACCTGCCCTACACAAGCTCTTGCTTTCTTTGTGTTTATACACTCACTGGCCACTTTATTAAGTACACATTGCTAGTACCAGGTTGAACCCCCTTTTGGCTTCAGAACTGGCTTAATTCTTCATAGTATAGATTCACTAAGGTGCTGGAAACATTCCTCGGGTCTAGCGCGTGCCAAGAAAATATCTCCCACACCATTATGCCGCCACCAGGAGCCCAAACTGGCAAGTTGGATCCATGCTGTCATATAGTTTATGTCAAACTCTGACTCTACCACTGCATCGACTGTCACAACTTTAGCATGTTACTTCAAGGACATGTTTTTCATTCAGAGATGCTATTCTGCATACACTGGTTGTAAGTAGGTGCCCATTTTAGTTACTTTACTGTCAGCATGACCCCAGTTTCCTGTTCTTAGCTGATAGAAATGGAACCCAGTGTGGTTTTCTTCTTCTGTAGCCCACCTGTTTGGAGGTTCAGTGTGTTGCTTGTTCAGAGATGCTCTTCTGCATAGCTTTGGTTGAAACTAGTGGTTATTTAAGTTACTGTTGCCCTGCTGTCAGCTCAAAGCAGTCAGACCATTCTCCTCTGACCTCTGGCATCAACAAAGAATTTTCATCCAGGGAACTGCCGCTCACTGGGTATTTTCTCTTTATTGGATCGTTCTCATTAATGGTCACACATGATTGTTTTGACAATAAATACAGATACAAAATATGAAGATTTTTTTTTTTTTGAGAAATCATTCCCAAATTGACCGAGACCTGGTAAGCAGATGTAGCTGATGGCATTATTTATTGGTGCATTGTAAGTCAAATGGGTGGAAAATATATGACATAAATGTTTGATACCCACTAAACTAATATTGGCTAAAAGAACATCATGCAGACTTTGCTGCATGCTACACAAATACCATTAGCATGCAGTGTGGGACAGTGTAGGATACTGATCACCTGCTTTGTTTTATACTGCACAAATATATACACAGAGGGGAGGGAGATCAGTTGTCGTCGTTAGACATTCCACTCAGAAGAGTTTATTTTTAGCCCATGGACATGATCCCCTTTGATCTGGACCTGTACAGCTGTGGCAGAGTGAGAGGTTGTGTTCTCTAGTTCACTAAACTATACAGCACAGATAAAAAGAGAAGGACCCGCTCAATGGGAAATTACAAATCAAGACCATCTCAGACGTGTACAGGTAATGAGATTTTGTTTTACACCATGTATACAAATGACTGAGAAGGAGGTTTGCATTTGAAGAAGGGGCGCCCAAGAGGACAGGTTATAATTCACAGACGCTGAAGTTGCAAAAGGTTATATACAAGTGTGTAGTAGGGAGACTGTTGCATATGTGTCCAGATAATTAGAAATGTAAGATAAAATATTAAATTGTTATTACGTTCCACCTTGATGATGGTGCTGCGAAGACGAGTGGAAAAAGAAGGTGGGCGAGTCATACTCTGTGATCATCGAGAAGTTGGAAGACGACTTCCAGCTAAAAGACAGCGAGCTGGTGGATCTGAAGCTCGCTTTCAGGTGACAAACACTATGTTTCTGTCAGGGATCCGATCCGTGTGAGCCACTATACAAAAACTACATTTAATCTGACATGTGCTGTTCCTCTGCTGCAATGATGTCTAGTTCGATTCATTTTCTGTCAGTGGTTTTTATGATTTTTCTGTGGCTCAGCTCTGATGAAGCTTTTCAGAAGGTGAACGTGAGCTACCGAACAGAGAAGGGGCTGTCGCTGCTGCATCTCTGCTGCGTGTGTGGAGGTATGCATGGCTGCTAGAGTCTATTAATAACTCCTCAACAAAATGTGACAGTGGAGGGAAGGATTACTGTAGCCTGACTGACATTATTGTTTGTGGTGTAAGCAGCACAGAAGTAAACAGCACAATTAAAATGAACACGCAGTGTTGTGAAAAAGGATTTGCCCCTTTCCTGATTTCTTAGTTTTTTGCATATTTGTCACATGTTTCAGATCATTAAACAAATTTTAATATTAGACAAAGATAACCTGAGTAAATACAAAATGCAGTTTTTGAATGATGATTTTATTAAGGGCAAAAAGCTATCCAAACCTGTCTGAGCCGATGTGAAAAAGTAATTGTCCCCTAAACCCAATCGCTGGTTGTGCCACCCTTGGCAGCAAGAACTGCAATCAAACATTTGCAATAACTGGCGATGAGTCCTTCACATCACTGTGGAGGAATTCTGGCCCACTCTTCTTTGCAGAACTGTTTTAATTCAGCCACATTGGAGGGTTTTTGAGCATGAACAGTCTGTTTAAAGTCTGGACTTTGACTAGCCTGCTCCAAAACCACCCTCTTTTTTTTTTTTTTTGAGCCATTCAGCACAACAACACCAACACACTTACTGGGGGTCATTTTCCTGCTGCATAACCCAGGTGGACTTTCTGGTAGCAAGCCAGCCGGGTCCTGATGCAGCCCCAGACCATCACACTACCACCACCATGTTTGACTGTTGGTATGATGTTCTTTTATGAAATGCTGTATTAGTTTTACAGCAAATATAATGGGACACAAACCTTCCAAAAAGCTCAGGTTTATCTCATCAGTTCACAGAATATTTTCCCAAAAGTCTCGGGAAGCATCAAGATTTTATTTATTTTTTTGGCAAATGTGAGATGAGCCTTTGTGTTCTTTTTGGTCATCAGGTTGTGTTTTTTTACACTCTCATGGATGCCATTTTTGCACACCAGGGCCTGATTACTGCCAGACAGGCTCTTTCTTATTGTTGAATCATGAACACTGACCTTAACTGAGCCAAGTGAGGCCTGCAGTTCTTTAGATGTTGTTCTGGGTTCTTTTGTGACCTCCTGGACGAGTCATTGATGCACTCTTGGAGTCCCATTGGTGAGACAGTCAAACGATTCACCACTGTTCCAAGTTTTCTCCACTTGTGGATAATGGCTCTCACCGTGGATCGCTGAAGTTCCAAAGCCTTAGAAATTACTTTCCACACTGATAGATGTCAGCGACTTTGTTTCTCAGTTGCTAGTTTAGATCGTGGCATGATGTCTTGTTTTTGAGATCTTTTTATCATTTAAGTTCTATTTGAGTGACTTCTTAATTCACCATATCTGACAGTAATCAGGCCCTGGTGTGTGGTTAATCACAGTTAAATCATGATCACATAGGGGCGGGTAGATTTAGATCACTTTTTTCCCTTAATAAATTAAATCATCATTTCAAAACTGCATTTTTGGACTTACTCGCGTTATCTTTGTGTAATATTAAAATTAGTTTGATGATCTGAAACATGTAAGTGTGACAAATACACACACACACACACACACACACACACACACACACACACACACACACACACACACACACACACAGGAATAAGGACTGGGATAAATGCTTTTCACACATTGTCACGCCAGCTGTGGTAAGCATTCCAGAGCTTTTAATGATAGAACGCTGCAGCACTCAGTGCAGCACTCACGTGACCGCAGGTGACTTAAAGGATTACTGCAGATCTGAGAACATCATGGCAGTAATCTCCACAACAGCTTTCTTCTCTGTGCCTCCAAACTAAATGTGTGCACAAATAATTATGTCTCTTGTGTTTCAATTGTGTTTCTGTCTTAGTAGAATAATCATTGTTACCAGGAGCTGTACACATAAAGTACTAAAAAAAACCCTGATGAATAAATTGTTATAAACTTTTCTATCTAATTGGGTTAATATTTCTTTCCACAAAATATATGACAAATATGTCTTTAAAAAAGTTTAAAGCCATATTTGATTAAACGAGACTCAGTTTTACATACTTGACACTACAGTTTGTGTTTCATTGCTTTGCACCATTCTTTATAATGTACTTCATAAATTATTAAAAAGATTCAGTGGATCTCAATCAATGCATTCACTTACTGTAAGATCAACATGATATTTAAACACATAATTTATTGTGTCTGGGAAACATTATAAATATTTCACTGCTGCTATCTCCTCGCACGATAATGCAGTCGCTGTTCTTCAGAGGGGGTTCTAATCTGTCTGAAATTGGAGCCAACTGGCAGATGTTCACAGGGAACCCTCATAAAGAATCATTATCAGTGCGCCACATTTAGCCACAGGTGAGGCTTCACAGGGGAAGAAAGCCAAAAATGAATTATTATCATTACATCAAAACAATTTTAATAACTTATCTTTAAAAATCAAAACAAAAGGTGGTTGGCTTAAGTAAAAAAAAAAAAAATTAAGTACGGGTCTGCAATAATATAACTATAAAATAACTTTAAAGGGTGAAACACTGTAAGAAAAATTCTCCTAAACTGCAGTAAAGTACTGGCAGCTCCATTTACCAACACGAAACTGTTATTTTACAATGTCTGTGATTCCTCTATGATGACAGCTTCCTACAGGAAAACATTTGTAACGTATGGCTGCATGTACCGTGAAATAAGGTTCTTAACTTTGAAAAAAACAACACAATGTCCTAGCACAAAGACCTTTAAATCTGTCTTTAAAGCATGTCTTCCATTTTTTCTACAGTGGTCACCTCCTGCAAAAAATGTTAAATACCTCTGCAAACTCTTGGTCAGCTTCAGACGGTCCAGCGTGACGCCGCTTAAGCAGGTCTGGGGTTCCGGGAGGCAAAGCCAGCAAAAAAGTTTGGCTGGGCATCAGAAGAGTCAGAAGACAAAGGCAGAGCATCTTAATGTTTAGCAGTCAGGTACCTCAGCAAGTCAGTGTGTGTTTGAGATGCACAGCTGCTGATACACAGTGCTATATGCAAAGCTGTGGCATGGACCACCTGTTAATTATGTGCTCTTGTCCCAACAAGAACAGCACGTACACAGTAGGGTATTCCATAAAGTTTCTTCAAAGACACATCAGAACCCTTATTTATGAAGTTTCTCAGGAAAGGAAAGGAAATCAGTCCTAACTGGCCCAAAATTCTCAGTAATATATTCAGTCTGATTTTTTTTTATCAACATTCCTTACATGGTAACTGTCCATATCTTCTCCAGCGTTGAATTCAAATGACAACAAGGATCCTACAAAGATTAAATTCTAAATTCTTTAGAATGATTGCGTTAAGGATAATCTCACTATGGTATCTGCATAACTCTCTGTACTCTTCAGAAAACAACTGCTTTCATTTCGGAAGTTGGTAAAGTTATAGAATGGAAGCTCAGGTGTGTAATACATGCAATATGTCTTCAGTATATATTTGTTTTTTATTTTCATATTTGGCCACGGTGGTAGACAGGAAATGGGGGGGAAAGATGCTGGGTAAAGACACGTGGGCAAATCGGTGACAGGCTGGGGCTCGAACCTGCACCGCCCGCACTGCAATACGGCATATGCATGTGGTACTTACTCTGGTTGGCAATACTTTGGCTATTTTTTTTGGCCACAGCGGCTTTTATTGGCAGTGTGGACAGACAGGAAGTGGGGGAAAGATACGGGGCAAATTGGGGACAAGCCGGGATTCGAACTCACGCCGCCCGCACCGCAAAGCGGCATATGAATGTGGTCGCCTGCTCGACCCCAAGCCACCCAGGAGCACACCTTGGCCATTTTTGACCAGGATATGTCCTTCAAGGCACATATTAAGCAAATATGTAGGACCGCTTTTTTGCATTTGTGCAATATTTCTAAAATTAGAAACATCCTTTCTCAGACTGATGCTGA